>LR999967.1:108702119-108837119 GCA_905220375.1 Tachina fera
TAGTATCTCAAAAAATACCACATACAATAGCGTACCACAGGCGATGCCCTGTAATATCATGGACACCATGCCATCGTCTCCTCCACCTTGCGATGAGTTGTAGCTAACAGCAATGCCTATGCCAATACCAATGGGCGTAACTATGGCGAAGGTAATGGAATAGACAATTGCCAAGATGGGACGAGTACGAGCCACTATCAGTTCAACACCCACACAAAAGGCCAACACCAATTTATGAGCAGCCACAGCGCCAAATAAAAACCAAACTGAGTTCGTTTCCTCTTGCAGACCAATGGCTAGGCCTTCAAAAACTTCGTGCAACGATAAAGCCAATACAATGCCCAAACCACGAAAAGAAGAAGTGACAACATCTTCGGTGTCGCTGGAACTAATGGGCAAATGTGAGTGGCCATGGCCGCCATGACTGTGGCTGTGACTATGACTGTGACTGTGTTGCTGCTGCGAGTAGTTGTGAGAATGCTCGAATGAGGGATTGTGGGTATGTTCCAGAGAATGATCTAAAGTATATTTGTGAGTCTTGCACTGGGGTGGTTCTGCCGGTGTGCAGATTTGTATATCTAAATCAAGTCGTGGCTTCTCACCATCCACTTTAACAGCTGGTAAATTGCCATTTTGATAGTTATGGCCATTGCTGGATGTCACAGTTGTTAGAGTACACTGGGAAACTTGTAGATTCTCTTCGCTGCCTTCGCTATCCTCATCGTCCAGTTGGTCTTTCGTCTTCAAGACTCCCTTTACCAAAGTACTGCGACGCACACTATGACCTCTTTCAAAGGCCGCACCCACACCATCGTCTTTACGCAACACTGCCTTCTTGTGTCTATGCAAATAACTGTGTATACACTCCTCTATCAAGTACATCAATATAAAGCCCGCACACATCAAAGTCTCTGGCAGAGCAAACTTTGTCTTGCCCAGTGCACCGCTCTCTTGCAAATGCTCCACCACTTCTTGCACCTCGGGCAGCAAGTGTATAAATGTGGTGGCCAGCAAGACTCCACCGCCAAAATGTAACAGATAGGTAACCACTTTGGCTGAGCGGGTGCTTGAATTTTTATCCGTCCATTTGAAATAGTGATTGAGCAGGAAAGGTATGCCGCCAAATAGAGCGGTGGCGCAAAATAAACATGTCAATGCAATGCATTTGGCCACCAAGACATCGTGACTAGCTTGATCGTCTGACATTCTTCTTACACAAATATCTACAACACCAACACAACACAAAACAACACAACAAGTTTTATGATTTTATGCAAATCGTTTAATTCTTTAACTTTTCTTTTAAACTTCTTTCTTCTTTTTGCTGTTGTTTACTGCCTTGCTGACAATTTTTCAATTACTTGAGTTTGGATAAGGCGTGATATGTAGTAGTAGTAGAGTTATTTACACATAAACATACATACGAGTTAAAATTATTAATAAATGTACATATGTATGTATGTTTGCTTATTTTTAATGTTTAATTATTGCTTATTGCCTTTTTTTTAATTTTAATTAGTGTCTCTTTTACTTTTATTTGAATGTGGAAAGAAAACAAACAAAAAATAATATATATTTTTAAACGAAAACAAAAGGTCCGCACCGTAAGACCTGTTGATTAGTACTAGATTGTTTCACTAATTTTAACTGTTATTTTAAACAAAATCGCTCGACTTGGTTGGCGTCGCTGTGTGGGTCTTATCTTAAAACAGCTACGAGCACTAAACTTGCTCTTTATTAACTGGGGAGCAGCATTAATTTATCCATATACATACATACATACGAGAAGTGAGAAAAACCTCTAATAGTTCTCAGCAGTGACGACTTCAACATAAAAAAAATATACAAAAACTGTAAGCAATCGCACTTTGAGCAGACACTTGTAACGAAGACAAAAAAACAAACAAAAACAACTCTGCTTACTTTTGGTAGTAAACTGCTCACTCACTCACTTGCATTTACAACTTCATTATCATGGACTTGGTCTTCGTCTGTATATGGCGGTCTGACTTACTAAACAACAACCATTTACAGATATCCCAAGCCTTATGAAAATACATATCGCTCGTTCGCATTACACAGACAACGTCATAACTCAAAAAAAATTAAAAAAAACTAGTTTGCCAGAAAACGAGTTTAAAATTTTCAATTTTACCACACACAACTTTAAAGGAAAAAGAAATGAAATTTAAATGAAATTTATATTGTTTTTTAAATAAATCAGCGATATGTTTAATGTTTTTTTTTAAATTCCATTTCCATCAGGTTCATAGCAACACATTGACATACAAAATCTTCAATCTTCCGAAAGTTTTTAGGATTTTCAACTGATTTTTTAGCAGCAACTGGTTGGTGGTGGGCTGGTTAAACAGACATAATGTTAAGGTATTGAATCGTTTTGTACATGTTGTGAATATTAAATATGATTGAAAAAAAACTCTGGTATCTATACTAGACTCCTGCACAAGTCCACTTACATATAAGAACTTTTAAGACATGAGGGATTTTTTAAATGTTTTACTAAAGTGAAATGTTCTAAAACAAACGCCAAACAACACTGTTGGCAACGCATTTCTTTCAGTTATTTATGATGCCTGCTTCTTCATACGCATGGGCGCGTGTACAAACGTCTTGCATGGACATTAGAGTGGCCGTTAGTTGTATGGCGAATTTTTTGTTGATTTCTTTTATTCTCACCCCCCACAACGGTTCAGTTTTATGTGAAAAAAATACAAAAAATTTCATAGCGATAAGTTGTGTTTTAGGGGGTTCGTACGGCTCTCAGAGTTACCCATCAAGCACATATATTCATTGTAATTTTTTTCTTAGTTTTCTTATGACTATACTTAATATATGTATGAAAAAATTTAATATATGTATATAAACTCTTATTGTAAATGCTTACTAAAATAGTTTCCATATAAGTGCAATTTTGGTATATACATATAGTTTTTGGTATTTTGTTAGTTATTTTCTTCATTATTTCCTAAAATATTAATTTTAGCAAAAAACTTTCTTTGAGACTAATGTGGTCGACTTGAAGAGCTAAAATATTGCCATATATCATATTCTTGTAAAATGATTTTTTAAAAAGATAGTCATATGCAAAAAATGACATTGAAAAATGGGCTTGAAGGGCAACTTTGAGGGGCGGACGCATCCCCTAAAACACAACTTATCGCTATGAAATTTTTTGTATATTTTTTTTACATAAAACTGAACCGTTTAGGGGGGGGGGGGTAGTGCGAATAAAAGAAATAAAAAAAAAATAAATAACAGCCGCTCTAATGTACATACATACATACATAAGTTTTGTGTATGCTCTTTTATTTTTCTGCCCACATACAAACGCACAAATGCATTGACGTTGGTTGTGTGCGCTCGCTTTAAAAAGACCTCCATTAAGCACATAATAGCTTACCATACCCTATAGGAACTCAAACCCATTTGTAAGCACCTTCAAACTGGTTTTTTGATAACCACAACTGGTTGATTAAGTGACTTTTTTCCTTGTCGCCGACTCACTATTTTAACATAGGCATGTCATAGACAGTAATCAATTGGCCATCTCTGCATGACTTTTAAATTGACTACTAACTACTTATTTTTCAACCACTCTGAAGTCACTTAATATCTATTATAGTTAAATAAATATTTATGTAAATCATCATACACGTTCGCATATCATACACATATGTATTAGTATTTTTATATTTAAAACAAAAATACATACATACATTCATACGAAAGTTTGTCCTGCTCATAGCAAATATTATACATATTAAGTATTGTAATTATTATTATTTTTTTTCAACACAAACATTTGGCATTTGATTTCATGGCATGCTTCTTTTGATTTTTTTTTATTTTCTTCTCATTTACTTAGTTTGCTTTTATTTATTTCTTACGTGTGCTTCTATTCAATATGTTTGGCTGATATCTGCATGAGATTTAAACCAATTTGTAGTCACTTGCAAAATAATTAATTTATAGCTAGTGTTTTTTGTCAACCGACTATTTTATTTACTACAGGGTTTACATCTTACACACACACACACTCAAACGTACAAGAACAAGAAGTCTTCGCTTGTTAACACTCATATACACGAACACCAATGCATGCATCATGCTTCGCTTACAGGTTTGCCAGTTTTTTCTATACCTTATCCCCAATTCTTGATTTCTCATCTCCAAAAATACCCAAATTGATATTTTTTTATACAAATTTTTTCTTTTGTGAAAAAAATAAAACTTTTTTAATATTTTTTTTATATTTTATTTGAAAAATAATGACACATATAACAAATTTTTATTCAATAATATTCGTTTCTATCGATAGATACGAGTATATTTACGTTCATATAAATTTAATTTGTACTTATGAAAAATTTTCAAATACTTCAGAATAGAAATGTTCTGATTCACCAGCATCAGAAACTTTGTTGTACATACTACTTATATTAAAAAGTTTTAGCATTTCAGCAGAAGGATTAAATTTGTCACAACAAATTGAATTATTTTTAAAGTGTGTGTTTATTCTAAGAAGTGCTTTCAAAAGGTTGTATTGCAATTTGCTGCGTATTTTTGTTTTGGTAGCGTTCATTATTCGTTAATCTGTCTTCATACTTCTTCTTTATTAGAAACCATACACTATAGTAACACACATTTTGTACTTGCCAGACGCATATTTCTTAGTTCAAAAATCATTCTTTTTTAACCATCAGTTATACAAAAAATTTCCCGAAAATCCCCTCAAATTTGGTTACATCCCCAAAAATACCCAGATCTCCAATACGCGAAAAAAATCCCCAATTTGGGGACAAATCCCCTAAACTGGGAACACTGTCCGCTTATAACACGACAGCATTTATTATTGGTTTAGTATAATACACAAGAATACATTTAAAAAACATTACGTATTTACATATGTATTTATGATTTGAACATGCTAAAGTTCGTATCGCATTTTAAGCCAAATTACATGTGATAATTATTAATGAACAAATAATACTAAAGTTAGTTGTAAATATTCTGACTACCATTGTCTGTGATATCAGTTGATGTAGATTTCTGCTTTTATGTACGTAACTTTTATGCAAATGGAATATGTGAATTGTTTTGATTCATCGTATTTCTATTTGCTGAAAGCTTACTGTAATGAACAGTCTTACCATTGTCGTTTATTTTTTATATTTCAAGTCTGTTTATACAGGCCTCTAACGTATACAATAATACTCAAAGAATAGTTGAACGTACTTTAATATTATTAAATGTGTAGAACATGCACAAATAGTGGCAATTTAATCATAGTTAAAGTTTTTGTAGCCCGTAATAAAAACTCTCGATTTATATCGAACTTTTTCCCAGACCCAACAGTACAAAAAATTTTATTTTATCCAACAATAAAAGATTCAGGCAGGCATGATAAAAAGTTGTGATAGGACTCGCTTTCTTACACAATCGCAAGTGATATTAAATACCAGTAAATGGATTCAGTAACTTTTGTTACGATAATCGTATCGCTATACTAAATATAACGAAAATTTTTATCGATAAATATAACGAAAATTTATCGAAGGGTAGCAACCCAGTAATATATTTTAACAATGTTCGCTATCCGTTGAAGTAATGAAAATTAAATTATAACCTCAAATTCTTTTAGTTTTTATTTAATTCTTCTTTGTGCTTTTCGCTTATTTTGACATTTTATATGCAGAGATGCCACATGAGTAAAACACAGATGTACAACATTATCCTTAAAAATATATTACATAATCAATCATATTATTGTTACCGCCAACGAAGGAAAATATCGATAAATATTATGATTTTCGATTCGCAAAATGTTACTGAATCCAGGTACAACAGGTGGCCTTATCAGTGCAGCTGCTGGTCAGCTGAATTTACCCCTTAAGCTCCATATCGAATAGCATAGCGATGTCCTAGGCGGTAGTCAATTGTTCCACTCTGCACTCTTTTTCAACTAACTTAAAGTTGATTTTTTGATATTTAAGGCAGTTGGTGGTCAGTAAATGTTTAAAAAGATTTTGTTGAGAGTTAAAAATTGAAGGGTGTTCCAAAGCGAAAAACGAAAAATTTTAAAATCCCATGTAATATACATACATACAATTGTATGTACATATATTGACACAAAATTAGTATATTTTTATACAGACTACAACAACTAATACTAAAATTTAAAAAAATTTTAATTAAAGGGTGTTCTATCAGTTAATGCAAATTTGACAACTTGCTGTATCTTGGAAACCGCAAGAGGCAAACTTTTGAAATTTTCTAAAACGCGAAGACTAAAAAAATCCTTAAATTATAAAATCGCCTATCCGAAAAAATCGCCAAATGTCTAAAAAAAAATCGCAAAAACGAAAAAATCGCCAAAATCAAAAATAAAAAATTTTAACACTAAAATAAATCGGCAGAATCGAAAAAATCTACAAAATGCAAAAATCGTCAAAATAAAAAAATAACGCAAAAACGGAAAAAATCGCCAAAACGAGAAAAATGAAAAAAATCACCAAAATTAAAAAAGTCACCAAAAAAAAAACATTGCCAAATTGAAAAAATTCCAAGAACCGAAAAAACCGCCAAAACGCGAGAAAACCGCCAAAACTAAGAAAATCGCCAAAATGAAAAAAATCGCCCGATGAAAAAATTCCAAAAAAAAAATCGCCAAAAACGCAAAAAAAGTACCAAAACTAAAAAATCGCCGAATATAAAAAAATCGCCGAAATAAAAAAATCGCCAAAATGAAAAAAAATTGCTAAATTAAAAAAAAAACGTTAAAAACCGAAAAAATCGACAAAACGGGGAAAGAAGTGCCAAAACTAAAGAAGCGCCAAAAACCTAAAAAACGACGAAACTAAAAAAACGCTCAAACCCGATAAAACCCAAAAAAAACGAAAAAAAAGTCAATACTATTTATTATATAGGCTAAAGTTCGTATTGAATTACATATCTACGGTCCTATGTATAAGCAAAAATTGGCATGAAGTTAGCATAAGTGACGAAATTGAATTAAGTGTTAACGAGTACCTCCATACAATTTGACATTAAAAATGGTCGCATTAGTTAATCTTAATCCACCTCTAAGTCCTAGCATGACTTTTTATGTGAAGTTTCATGGCAAAACTATAAAGATCATGTTCAATTTTGCCACTTATGCTAACTTCATGCCAATATTTGCTTATACATAGGGCCGCTAGTGACCGTACGGAGGAAGCCTTCGTGCGCGGGTCAAAGTCGCACTTCACTGAATTTATTTTGATTATTTTACTTCGCCGATGACTCTGTTACACAAAACCGACGAAGAAGGGCTCTCTGATGTATCTGCCGAAGTCGGTATAGTTCAGTGACCATTGTCTGTGCCGCCATCACTTGAACTTTCCTAAAACAACTGATACTAAGGAACAGCAACTCACGTAAGAAAAATGCGTGTTGTTGTCATTTAATGATTGTCGGAGACCGGTTTTGTAGTCAACGTGCCAATTGCTTCAGCCAGCGTCACCATGCTTTAGTAAAACAATATATGTACATATTTTTACAAATTAATTTATGAATTAATTTACTTAACAATTACATTTAATTGCGAATGCAGTTATTTGTTCCAAATAATTTAGAAAACCTAAACACGAGTCTTAACAGTTCATTAAATTTTTAGTCAAATTATTAAATAATAAGATTTTTATTATTCAAATTTATGTGCATATATTCCCCTCTAAATTTCCATAAAATTCTCTGCCAGAAAAGGGTCTTCACAATTTCAATTGTCGGTATTTGCGTGCCGGCCATTATGAATTTTATCTCTTAAAATAAGTGTATTGGCTTATGGAAAACACTCTTTAAAAGTTGTTAAATTTTTTAAAACTCACGCGCAACCATTTTTATTATACCTTTTTGTTTTGTTTCTTTTTCTTATTTATTTAAGTTGGCTTACTAGTTTTTAAAACAATAAACAAAGTCTGAGTTGAGGCAAGTTTTCTCACAATTTGCTTGACATGATGTTTGTTTTTTTTTTGGCTGTGGATTTTTTTATTATTATGCATTATAAAAAAAAAACCAGCTGCAGTGAGTGAATCACAGGCTGTAAAATGCAAATGTTGTATGTGGTCAGTGTACATATTTTATGGATGTTGAAAGAAAATATATTTACGAGTACATTCATATTATTTTTTTATTAAATATGTACCTATGCAAGTATCATAAAAAGAGAGAAACAGTGATAGAGCGTGAAAGCTAGAGAGGGAAATCTTGAATGAGCAGAGAGTCAATGTAATTTTCGAATAATGGAATTTTTTTACGAAAAGTAATGCGATTAAACAATTCTTACAACATCGCTGGGTATTTGAAATTCCAGTTTAGAAAAAAGAGAAAACTGTTGGATTCTAAATATTGCAGTGCAGCAGTGTTGCCAGAGTCTCAATTTGGCTTTACTTATTACAAGATTAGGAAAATGTTTAAAAAATATAAATAAGCATAAAACAATACAAAATGGTATACAAATATTTTTTTCTTGCAGCAATTTTATTTTGTTGCATTTCCGTTCATTCGAATATTTTTTTCTTTTTAGAGCTATGCTATTTATGTCAGACACAAGAGCTAAGACGTGATTTTCTTAACAATAATAATCGACTCTATTACAATTATAAATTTATTTTTCTTTTGATTTCTGTGTTTACATATAATTGGTTTTAATTTTCTTTATTTTTATCTAATCGTAAGAAAAAACGGGGTGCTAAGTCTGCAAAATGGCCACACATGCAAATACTTGCGGCAAATTTATTTTGTGTTTTAAATAATAATAAAATAAATTTATTTTACGAAAATTAATTAAATAGTTTTAAAAATACAAATACATAAATTCGTTCCATTGTTATTTAATACATGAAATTGTAACTAAGCAGCATAGCTCTAACCGGGTGTCACAAGACATCGCTTTTATTTTTGATGTGTAAACATCTATACACTAGGGGGTAAAAGTCTTTTTCGCAATACAGTCACAAATTTTTAAGTAAGATCGTTAAGCGTTATCAAATCGTTGTGAGTTATGTATGAGTGTATTAGTGTAATCATACGAACAAGAAGTACAGAGAAACTTCACAGCTGCAAAGAAATACACTCAACTGAATTTTAAAGCATACATTCAGGAGTAAAGTTAATTTTAATAAAAATTATATTAATAAAATAGTATTGCCAGTGAGGATAATTTTGTTAAAAAGTTGAAAAATATAAAATAAATAAAATATATATAAACTTTTATTATAACCATCTTCATTACGTACTGTTGCCTTCCACTGAAGCTGGTGCACGACAATTGGGTAACAATTTCCATATCATGCCAATTATTATGGGTGGAGATTTTAATACAAATTCTGCAAATATAAAATTATAAAATTTTTATTTGACTTGCATATGAGCAATTATCCACAACCCCCACAACTAATAATTCCACTACTATAGATGCATTTTTCCATAGATTCTTAAATGCAGTAGAGTCAAAAATTTATATATCTTACTGAAGTTACCATAAGCCAATATTAAAAAAAAATTTTCATTTCTAGATGTTTACCTACACATCTCGCCTGTGATCTGACTCACATTGCCTTTTTTATATGTATGTACATATGTATATAACTGCGTTGAAATAACGAACAAGAGGATAACACGAATTTCAAGCACAAAAATATGTGTATCTCTGTACATTCCTCTTTGCCTTCCTCCAACAAGGAAGACTTTGGTAATAAAAATTTCATCATCTAAAAAAATTTACATCCAGAGAGCTGTTAATGCCGTAAAAATGTATGATCATTACAATAAAATAGGTAAATTTATGCCTACATATGTATGTATGTATGTATGTATTATTAATTTATGCTCAAATGCTACGCTTATATTTCTTAATATTAGTACATTATATTGTTAATGCATTTGTATAATTGCTAAGAAGTCGACAACACTGCTAAAGCGACAATTATACATATTTTGTCTCTTAGATCTAAAGAATGCCAACGACTTTATAACCTAAGTTTATGGCTCTATTGGAAAGTATTTACGATCGTTGCTTAAAAAAAAGTTGTTAAACATATCCATATAATAAAGTGAAAGGTGTACGTCAAAGTAATAAGGTAAGGCTTTAAGGTTAAAGCTGCAAGTCCACAACAACGAGTTTATCGTTATTTCCTATATAGAAAAATTTACTTCGGCAAACGAAATTAATTTGTTCTCTATGAAAAACATAATCCTCCTTAGCAACTGTAGGCTGATATACACACATACATACATATTTATGACTGCATGCTATATAACTCAAAAGATTTATTTAATTTAATTTAATTTAATTTTCTTTTATTTTATTTAATTTAATTTAATTTTATTATATTTTATTTTATTTTATTTTGTTTTGTTTTATTTTATTTTATTTTATTTTATTCTATTTTATTTTATTTTATTTTATTTTATTTTATTTTATTTTATTCTATTTTATTTTATTTTATTTTATATTATTTTATTTTATTTTATTTTATTTTATTTTATTTTATTTTATTTTATTTTATTTTATTTTATTTTATTTTATTTTATTTTATTTTATTTTATTTTATTTTATTTTATTTTATTTTATTTTATTTTATTTTATTGTATTTTATTTTATTTTATTTTATATTATTTTATTTTATTTTATTATATTTTATTTTATTTTATTTTATTTTATTTTATTTTATTTTATTTTATTTTATTTTATTTTATTTTATTTTATTTTATTTTATTTTATTTTATTTTATTTTATTTTATTTTATTTTATTTTATTTTATTTTATTTTATTTTATTTTATTTTATTTTATTTTATTTTATTTTATTTTATTTTATTTTATTTTATTTTATTTTATTTTATTTTATTTTATTTTATTTTATTTTATTTTATTTTATTTTATTTTATTTTATTTTATTTTATTTTATTTTATTTTATTTTATTTTATTTTATTTTATTTTATTTTATTTTATTTTATTTTATTTTATTTTATTTTATTTTATTTTATTTTATTTTATTTTATTTTATTTTATTTTATTTTATTTTATTTTATTTTATTTTATTTTATTTTATTTTATTTTATTTTATTTTATTTTATTTTATTTTATTTTATTTTATTTTATTTTATTTTATTTTATTTTATTTTATTTTATTTTATTTAATTTTATTTTATTTTATTTTATTTTATTTTATTTTATTTTATTTTATTTTATTTTATTTTATTTTATTTTATTTTATTTTATTTTATTTTATTTTATTTTATTTTATTTTATTTTATTGTATTGAATTGTAGAGTTTTTAATTTAATTGCATGATATTGTAGGCATTTTCTGTATCAAGTAAAAACAAATATCTTGTGACCTTATCACATTCGTGCGGAGTTTTTGTACAAGAAATACCACAACACTTTTACTTTAGAAACTTTAGAAACAAAACGCAATTAGACAACAACTTATGACCAGAGTGGTTTTTTATACGTTTCTGAGAATATTTATTTATTGTTTTTATGTATATGCATGTTTGTACTTACCCAGTTGGCCATGCCTATGAGACATCTCTCAAAACGGATGTAAGACAATGTTAAAGCATGGAGGAGCTGTTGGCGACATTGTTTGCTTTGACCCTGTAGAACTAACAATTTCTATAACATTTGCATCAATGAAACTATTTATAATTTTACATTGAACGTTGCCAGACCTGCGTGTGGACAATATCCACCAAATAGTTTGATGCATGATTAGTAGTTGAGTAGTTTTTCTTTCATCGAGTCTTTGAGTACGGTTTCTGTTAAAATAAATTATGAACGACAAATATCGTAAATGTCGAAATTTCCCTGTGTAGTCGTTGATGAAAGTGTCCTCTGCTACAATTTGTCCAACTGGGTATTCATGTACATATGTATTATATTGCGTCATTTACATATGTATGTATAAAAATAAGAAATAGCTTAAAAAACCCAAGATTTAAGAAAAAAAATCATTTAAACAAGAAAACAAAAAAATCACAAATTATAGAATTAAGTATAAAAAAATATTAGAAGTGATGTGATGTTTAGTCTTCAGACTAAACATCACATACATAAATATTCTTCGGTATTTTAATATAAAAATGATTTACATACATACATATGTACATATCGTTAGCTAAAATGCAAAAAGGTGTAACTAATAAAAAATTCATTTAAATTTTATAAATAGCTGGGGTAAGAGTGGTTCAGTAAAAAACTTGAATTTATTAAAACTTTCCTAGAGATCTATTTATTTCACGAAAAAAGGCTAAATTTCAATTCACATAAAATTATTATACGAAACAATTTAAATACATATGCATTCCATTAACATAATAAAGCAACGAAAAAATTCACTAAGACCATTTCAACTTGTCAAAAACTAAGTATTTGAAAAAACGAATTTTCGAAAAAATCTAAATTGAAAAATTTAAATTCAAATTAAAAAAAAAACAATTAAAATTAACAATGTTATACATACAAATATTTTTTTTGAAAATTTTTTTTCGTGAATTTTTTTACAACAAAGGCCACATAAGGCCTTTTTGTAAACGTAAGAAATTGCAGCATATTTTCTAGGTCTAGTTAATATTGTTTACATGTTAAATTTTTCGTACGAGAAGATATGTTGCTCAAATTTTAACATAGCACCAGGCCAGGATGGAAAAGTTGGTACAATTGTACTTTTTTTCAGCACTATTTTTTAAAGCAAAAAGTACCATGGCACTTTAATGACCAATTTAGCAATATTGACATTTTTTTCCTATTATAAAATATGAAAAACAAAAAAATATTGAAACCATAAATAACAAATATAACAAATAAAGAAACATTTGACAGTTAAAACGCTCTTTTATTTATAAGTTTATATGTATATATTTTATTTATTTTATATTTTGCAACTTTTTAACAAAATTATCCCCACTGTCAACACTATTACACTTCCAAAGCAATTTTTATTAAAATTAACATTAACATTGCTCCTGAAGGTATGCTTTAAAATTCGGTTGAGTGCATTTTTATGCAGCTGTTAAGTTTCTCTGTACTTCTTGTTCGTATGATTACACTAATACACTCATACAAAGCTCACACCGATTTGATAACGCTTTACGATCTTACTCACAATTTGTGATTGTATTGTGAAAAAGATTTTTACCCCCTCGCGTACAGATATTTACACATCAAAAACAGTTTTTGTAATTGTTAAAGTTGGTTACTGTTTGTGCATTGTTGTTCATCGTTCATCATCATGCACTGTTTTATTTCTGATGTTAAAAGTCGTCATTCGTTTCAGTTGTGTTTCTACTATTAATCAATATACGGAGACAATTTATCTATCGGTTTTCCAAAATGAGTCTGTTTTTTTATTGTTAATTAAGACTAAGACAATTTAAGTTTTTAAATGTTGAGTTTATGAACTTCCTCCCACTGATTGCTGTAGTAGAAACATTAACTTGATTAAAGGGGAATCACAAGCACCACAACGATTTGCCTCTTGGCCGGTAAATTAAAAAGAAATATGAAAACATTTATTATTTGCTTGTAAAATATTTCCTAGTGTAATTTTATCATCTAAGGTAGTATTTATTTTATTTGTTTGCGTACTTCTCATTAAAAAAATAAGTTTGATAAAATTTGATTGAAAAAGTGTTTTCAACACAATAAGAATTCATTTGTATGCACTTTTTTTTTGAGAGCTTGACAGCTGTTTTCTATTAATTGTTTGTCAAGTGTCTATGTACACAGAATATATGTAGTATGATGCATGTGTACTTGAGATTAAAATTAACTTGATTGTTATTTTTAATTTTGAACTTATTTAAAGATGGCTTATAAAAACACTTACAAATGAATGATAAGTAACTTGAAGAAATACAATTTAACGTTTTGTTATGAAATAATTTGGGTCTAAGGTGTTTCCTAGAATATTGAAAATATAGTAACAAGTAAAGGGTGTTCCTTCCAATCAGGACTTCCAAACTTTGACAGTTGAGAGAACAACAAAATTTTTTTACAACTAAATTATTTTGAACTTTCTGGAGCAGTTTTTTCGATTTTTCCACAAACATTATAACTATTATATAATTTATTTCTTGGCTTTTTCTACTAGTAGAAGTGTATGAAAATTTTAATTGATAAAAAAACACTTAGATAAGCAAAAGCATATTTAAAAATATTTAAATAATAATATATTTCACTAAACACAATGGCCCAGAGAATTTATTATTTTCTAACCTAACACAAAAATAAATTCAGTGAAGTGCAACTTTGACCGGCGCACGAAGGGTTCCGTACGGACACGAGTGTGTAATTCAATACGAACTTTTGCCTATATAAAATATAGTTTTGGCATTTTTTCCGTTTTAGGAGTTTTTCGGTTTTAATCGTTTTTTTAGTTTTGCGGTTTTTTGCGTTTATTGCCGCTTTTTTAGTTTTGCCACTTTTTTCTCGTTTTAGCGATTTTTTTTCATATAGGCGACTTTCTTTAGTTTTGGCGATTTTTTTGGTTTGTTTTATTTTGGCAATTTTTTTTTAGTTTTTAAACTTTTTTCTAATTTTGACGATTTTTTAAATTTTTAGAGTTTTTTTAATTTTGGCAATTTTGTTCAGTATGGCAATTTCTTTAAATTTTTTTGACGTTTTTTTATTTTGGCAATTTTTTTTTGCATTTGGGCGATTTTTTTGAATTTGGCTATTTATTTTAATGCTAGAAACTTTAATTTTGGCGATTTTTTTAATATTTGGCAATTTTTTTGTTTTTTTTTTAATTTTGGCAATTTTTTTATTTTTCTAACTTTTTTCTCGTTTCGACGATTTTTTCAGTTTTTGGAGTTTTTTTTATTGAGAAATTTTTTTTTAGATTCTTTAATTGAACTGTAGTGAATTTTAATCAGAAATAATTCATAGTCAGGCTCAAGTTCAGTAATTTCAATTCTTTTTGAATGAAATATTTTTATTAATTAATGTGAGTTTCTAAAGAAGAGAAGAAAAATTAAACTTAGACTTTAAGCTGGGGGAAATACCGATACTTTTCTGTGCAGCCACGCCGCACTTCATCAGCACCCTAGTCTGAAAAAATGGAAAAACCAGAAAATTATTAGTGATACTTATAAATGTGTTTACCAAAGGTAAATCAATTGTATACACAACAATCGTTTCTCATATTCCGTTTCATTGTAAATTTAAGTTAAATAGCTGATGTTAATAAAGAGTCTCTACCCAAGTAGATAGACTAGGGTGCTGATGAAGTGCGTGGCTGCACAGAAAAGTATCGGTTTTTTTTAATTTTGAAATTTTTTTTTCGTTTTGGCAATTTTTTTTAGTTTTGGCGATTTTTTTTCACTTAGGCGATTTTTTTATTATAACGATTTTTTATTGGTTTTTGTAGTCTTTTTAATTTTGGCGACCTTATTCATTAGTGCCTAATGAAATTTTTTCTCACTTTGGCGATTTTTTCGGTTTTTTGCGTTTTTTTGAATTTGGCGATTTTTTTTCATTTTGGCGATTTTTTTTAATTTGGTGATTTTTTTTATTCATATAAACAATTATTTTAGTTTTGGCGCATTTTTCGCGTTTTGGAGATTTTTTTCGGTTTATGGCGTTTTTATATATTGGCGATTTTTTTAATTTTGGCAATGTTTTTTTAATATTTGACGATTTTTTTTTTGGTTTGGCGATTTGATAATTTTCGCTTATTTTTAGTTTTACCGTTTTTGGAAATTTCAAGAGTTTAGCTCTTACGGTTTCCAAGATATTAGTAAGTTGTCAAAATTACATAGTTGAAATTGCATTAAGTGATAGAACACCCTTTAATTTAATTTTTTTTTAAATTTTAGTTGTTAATTGTTGCAGTCTTTACAAAAATACACTAATTTTACAAATTTCAAGTGTCAATATAAATATGTATATACAATTGTATGTATAACAAATGGGATTTTAACATTTTTCGGTTCTCGTTTTGGAACACCCTTTAATTTTTAATTCTCATGTATTTGTTCTACATACTCTGTCCAAATTTCAGGTCCGTAGCTCTTACGGTTCCTGAGAAAATAGCGCGTGACAGACAGACGGACAGCGTAGCGAAAACAATAGGGTTCCCTTTCACCTTTGGTGTACGGAACCCTAAAAAGGATTACTCAGCTCAACACCCACGATTTAATATAACAAAATAATTTATTTTCCTTAAGGGAAATTAAAAAATATGTATCTGCATTACATTGAAAGTAAAAGTTTTGTGCATGCATTTCCTTAAGAGTCTGCTTGTTTCCTTTTATAATCACAATAAATCTGTGTACGTACATGTATGGCAAACAAACAAACAAACTTAAAGTTTTGCATGTGACAAACATTAGCAGCCAAAAGCAAATGAAAAAGAAAATTGTAAATGGACTCTTAAACGAGCTTGTCGTTCCACATTAAACTTAATGGTTGAATATTATATTACGACGTCTCCTCTTTCTCTCTATTTTTTTTTATATGTTTCTTCTGGAACTTATAGTTACTTGCAGTCATCATATACACATTCCAGCGGAAGTCGTTATCAACAACATTATAGATACCAAATGGGTCTGAAATGTAATCCCAGTAGAGCAGCAAAGCAGAGCAGAGCAGAGACAGGCTTCAGGCTATAAAACGATAGTGAGAAACGGAAGTGACAACTTAAGTTTAAGCATCTTTTGGGGGCAGACATTGAAATGTTGCCTCCAACCAATGCAAAATGTTTTTCTTCTATACATACATATATTTTTATTATATTTTTGTAATGTAAAAGTAAAACATGCAGGACCTTACATCAGGGGAGATGAAATCATTTGCTTGTATCATACGAGAGAATATTTTTTGTAAAGAGGAAAGAGTGATAAGTGATATTTTTAAAATAAATTTACTAAAGTAGGCTTTTTGACTCGTTCACAAAGGATTCAGCATGGACACTACATATGGTTGGCTGAAATGCAAAAAGGCGTAACTACCAAAATATACAATTTTACAGGAGAAACAGAAAAAAACTAAATAAATTTGCAGTTAAATTCCTTTGATTATTTGTTCATAAAATCTTAATTTTTAATCGCAGTATTGTAAAATTTTATCAAGAAATGTAGTTTAATGGCATTCATAATGATTAATAAGAAAAACTCGATTTTGAAATTTTTGTTAGTTACGCCTTTTTGTCTTTTAGCTAACGATATGTAATGCCATACGAACATTAGCCTACATATATAATCGAATATCTTATCAGATGTAGACATTTAAAGAAAAAAATTTTTTGTTCGAGTGTTTTTTTAGTTTTAGGATTTGTTTCTTCGTTTTGCCGATTTTTTTCGGTTTTTGGCGATTTTTTTCTGAGCATTTTTTTAGTTTTGGCGCTTTTTTTAGTTTTTGCGATTTTTTCCTGTTTTTGGGGATTTTTCGTTTGTTTTTAGTTTTAGTGATCTTTTTTCCGTTTTGGGTGATTTTTTTTTTAGTTTCAGTGCCTTTTCTTAACTTTGACGCCTTATTTCGTTTTTGAGATTGTTGTTGGTTTTTGGCGTTTTGGAGATTTTCCAGTTTTTTGAGCATTTTTTTCGGTGGCCGATTTTTAAGTCCTTGCGTTTGTTTTTTCGTTTTGCGGATTTCCTTTTTTTTTGGTTTTTGGCGATTTTTTTGTTTGGCAATTAAATTTTATTTTTTGCGCTTTTTTTCGGTTTGTTGAGATTTTTAAATGCTTTTTTCTAATTTCCGTTTTTCGGAACTTTTTTTTTAGTTTTGACACTTTATTTCGTTTCTAGGATTTTTTTGGGTTTTTTTGGTGTTTATTTTAATTTACGCGTTTTTTTGTTGCTATTTTTCGTTTTTTTGCGATTTATTTAGTCTAGCGATTTTTTCAGTTTTTTGGATCTTTTGTTTTTTTTTTAGTTTAAGCTTTTTTTTCGTTTGGACGGTTTTTTGTCTTTTTTGAAATTTATTTTGAAAATTAGTTTTAGTTTTGGCGCATTTTTTTCGTTAAGGCATTTTTTGTTTATTTGCGATTTATTTTAATTTTAGCGATTTTTTTTCGGTTTGTTTTGGAGATTTATTTCGGTTGCTTTTTAGTTTTAGCGATCTCTTTTTAGTTTTTGGTGATTTTTTACTTATGTTAACTTTTTTTAGTTTTAGAGCCTTATTTCGTTTCTTGAATTTTTTTGGGTTTTTTTAATGTTTTTTTTTAATTAAAATTTTTTTTTTTAATTTTTTGCGTTTTTTTTAAGTTTTGGAATTTTTTTTTGGGTTTTTGCGATTTATTTAAGTCTGAGCGATTTTATTTGTATAAACTATTTTTTTTATTTTGGCGATTTTTCGGATTTTTGGATTTTTTCTTTAGTTTTTGGCGTTTTTGAGTTTAAGCGTTTTTGTATTTTCGACGATTTTTTCGATTTTATGCGATTTATTTTTGTTTTGGTTAATTTCTTTCGTTTTGGCTTGATTCGGTTTTTTGGGGATAGATTTTAGTTTTAGCAATTATTTTTTTTGGTTTTTTTTTCAGGATCTTCTGTTAAGGTCTCTTTTTCGCGTTTTGGCGATTTTTTAATGGTTGCTTTTCTTAGTTTTAGCGCTTTATTTCGTTTCTGGGTTTTTTTGTTTTGGTTTTTTTCGTTTTGATTTTTTGTTCGAATTTGTTGCGATTTTTTTAGTTTGGCGCTTTTGTTAATTTTTGCGATTAATTTTCTTTTTTGGTTTGGTGATTTTTGGATTTGTTTTTGGTTTTTGGCATTTTTGGCATTAGCGTTTTCATTGTTTTGGCGTTTTTTCTGTTTTTTACGATCTATTTTGGTTTAAGTTTTTTAGCTTTGGTGCATTTTTTTTAATTTTTTGTTGGTTGTTGGTAATTTTTTTTGGTTTTAGCGTTTTGGTGATTTTTTCGATTTAATTAAATTTTTCGATTTTTTTTAAGTTTGGCGATTTTTTTTGTTCCTGCTATATTTTTCGGTTTTTTGGTTTTTTCGTTTTGGCGATTATTTTAGTTAAAAAATTTTTTAGTTTTAGGGCTTTTGAAAATTTCAAGAATTTGCCTTTTACAGTTTCCAAGAAGCAGTAAGTTGTCAAAATTACATTAACTGATAGAATACCCTTTAATTTAGGTTTTAAATTTCACTGTTAAATTGGTGTAGTCTATGCAGACATTTACTTTGAAAATTTTAGCTGTCTATATATAATTGCCTGTATATTCAAAATAGTATTTTCATATATTTCGTTGCTTGCTTTCGAACCCCCATTAATGTTGTACTGTCATTTATGTGTGGTTGTAACGGGCAAACTTTTACATGCTGCTGTTTAATTCTTTGGTGTACGTAAGCCTAACTAAAAAGTCCACAATTAGCACAAGTTGTATTTCATTTTGCGAGTTACTTTGTATGTTTTTATTTTGGTTTGCGGGTGGGTGGGGTTCCTGGTAATAAGATGCACTCATGCATAGGAAATAAAAATATCAAGATGTCAACGACCTTATTGTTGTTTTAAACTTTTTATAGTCGTTGCTAAGAATACTTGAATTTTTATTCCTTTGTGTCTGCCATAATCGGCTTAAAGCCCCCTTCCCCCTGCACAATCACAATAACCTTAAGTGACGACCTGTGTGTTCTGACTGACTTCACTTCATCAAAATACCATTAGTTTTCATAACCATATTCCTCTACAGCTTAAAAACATCATCGTTTCACTGCATAACTTGCACAATTGCTCAACAATTGCTGTAAGTTGAATTTGATTTGGTCGTGAAAATTTATGCTGCCTCTCGAATGGCTGCTACTGCTGCTGCTGCTTATCACTGTGGCAATAAAATTCAATACTTATGGCCATGATATTTCTCATCCAGATGATTTCTGCCCGTTTATTTCTCTAAGAATATTAAATTGTGGTTTGATGCTTTAGATATAAACAATATTATTTTTATTTCTTGCCTTTATTTGTGTTTGCTTTGGCAAACATTAATGGTCCTGCGGACATACTCGTATACGAGTAAAACTTCATGTTGAACATAGGAAATCATTATGATTTTAATACTTTAGTGTTTGCTGTGGCAAAAAGTATTACACAAGTCTATAAGATAAAATCAAAATAGCTTTCAGAAATGCGTAAAAAAATAATATACACACATTTTTATTATTTTTATTGCGTGCAGAAAAATAAAAATCATTGCCTTCATTATTCTCTTGTACATACTCGTATGTGACTGCAACAACAAATTCATGGAGGCTATCCTAATGATGTTTATGAGTACATTTGGCTTACTGAATTCCCATAAGTAACCATTTTTAAATGCTGCTTTTTATGGAAGTAATTGTATATAAAAACAAACAGTTTTATGCAGCTCTCGACAATCGAAAAGGAAATAATATTCATTGCCAGCCATTGCAGCCTCGTTGTAATCGTATAAATAACTAAGACTTTTTGTTTTGATTTGACAAATTTGCCAAAACTTAAATTTAATACCTTAAACAATTTAAAATGTTTTAAAAAATTAAATATTATCTTTGAATTTGTTTAAAGAGCTGAAATTTCTTAAAGCAATAACAAATAAATTTTTGAAAGTCGTATTTAACGCATGTCAAGCATTAAATAAAAATAAAATATTAAAATAAATATTTCATTGTTATGAGTTTTTGATTACCCAGAAACTTTGTAACGGCTTATGTGACACACTTTTTAAGTAAATAGGTATATAAATACATACATACATACGTAAAAATGTATATAATATTTACTCCTGCTGATAAATTTTTTTGAACTATAAATAATTTTAAAATAAACTCAAGTTTATGGCCCACCTGCTTAATTAATGACTTACGTGCTACAGTTTGTCAAGTAACTGTTTACAAAAAGTTAAAATTTTTTTTCTTGTTTCAAAGAATTGCAAAAACATGAAAAGAAAAAATTTAAAGTAATTTTTAAGGACTTACATTTTAATTTTTTCCAAATAATCTATGTAAAAAAATGTGCACATAATTAATAGAAAAGTAAGTAAAAATTTTCAAAATTTTTGTATATTTGGCGCTGTTTTCGTTTTGACAGCCGAAACCGAAAAAAATCGCCAAAACGCGAAAAATGCGCCAAAACCAAAAAAATTGTTTAGGTGAAAAAAAATCGCCAAAATTAAAAAAAGAAATCGCCAAATTTAAAAAAATCGCCAAAACGAAAAAAATCGCCAAAATTTAAAATAAACGCCAAAAACCGAAAAAAATCCTCAAAACGAGAAAAAAAGTGCCAAAACTAAAAAAATCGCCAAAACCAAAAAAAAATCACCTACATGAAAAAGAGCCAAAATAAAAAAATCGCCAAAATAAAAAAAAACGACAAACTAATAAAAAGCGCCAAAATTAAAAAAAACTTCAAAAACCAAAAAAAAATCGCCAAAACGTGAAAAAAGTGCCAAAACTCAGAAAGCGCCAATAAATTCGAAAAACCATCAAACTAAAAAAACGCTTAAAACCGAAAAAACCCAAAAACGAAAAAAAAATGAATATTGAATTACATATCTCGTGTCCGTACGAAACCCTTCGAGCGCGGGTCAAAGTCGCACTTCACTGAATTTATTTATTATTGCAGCCTAATTTAGTTTTGGCGTTTGTTTTTCGTTTTGGAAATTTTTGTTTTTGCACTACAGACATATTTTTAGTTTAAAATTTTTTTTTTGGTTTTGGTATTTTATTTTTTACTTCGGGTACTTTTTTCGTTTCGGCAATTTTTCAGTTGTTATTTATTTTTGTCGTTTTTTTTCGTTTTTTAATGATATTTAATTTAATGTTTTAGCTTTGGAGCTTTTTTCGTTCTGGAGATTTTTTCGGTGTTTAGCGATTTCTTGTTTTAGCATTTTTTGTGTATTTAGTTTTGGCGCTTTTTTCGTTTTAACGATTTTTTGAAAGATTTTTGAGGATTTTTCGGTTGCTTTTTAGTTTTAACGATCTCTTTTCCGTTTTTGGCGTTTTTTTTTAGTTTGGGTTCCTTTTCTTAGTTTTTGGCGCTTTATTGTGTTTGTGGGATGTTTTTTTGGTTTTTTGCTTAAGCGTTTTTTTCTTTTTGGCGATCTGTTTGTTTTTGCAAGTTTTTCGATTTTTTGCGATTTAGTTTAGTGTTTTGTTTTAGTTTTGGCGCATTTTTTCTTTTTGGTGGTTTCTTCCTCTTATTTTTGCGATTTATTTTAATTTTGGCGCTTTTTTTCGTTTTGGCGATTTTGTTTCGTTTTTTAAAGCTATTTGTAGTTCAAGCCATTTTGGTTAATTTTTTTTTTAGTTTATTTCCATTTTGTTTTATTTAGTTTTTCTTAGTTTTGGAGATTTATTTCGTTTTTGGGATATTTTTTTTTTAGTTCTACGAGTTTGTTTTTGTTTTGAGCATTTTTTTCGTTTTGTAAATATTTTCGGTTTTTTGCGATGTATTTTATTTTATTTCATTTTTTTAGTTTGGCGGGCTCATTTTTTTGTTTTAATGATTTTTTCGGTTTTTTATTATTTATTTTAGTTTTAGCGATTTTTTTAAAATTTGCCATACTTTTTCGTTTTGGCGATTTTTTTTTCGGTTTTTGATAATTTTTGTCGTTTTGGCGATTTTTGTAATTTTTAATTTATATTTTAGTTTTAGCGTTTTGAAAATTTCAACAATTTGACTGTTACGATTTTAAAATTACTTAGTCAAAATTAGATTTTGGATCCGTAGCTCACGCTTTGTAGCGAAAACATCTTTGGTGTTCGCAACCCTAACAAAGATTTAATGTGTCTCAATAACTGACAGCTGAAGTAATTTAGTAAAATATAAAAAAAAAATCTTATTAGCAGCAAATTCCCACTTAAACGTGATAAACAGATTGGAAGGTGGCAAATGCCTGAAATGATGCATACAAAATATGCAGCAACATCACAACACCCACCCGAAAGGACTCTGATTGCTGGTTAAGGAGGTTTAAGGACACATATGCGATTACAAGTACATTTTACATGTGTGTGTGTGTGTGTGTGTGTTTTTATAGCCATCTCGTATATTAGATTACATTGTTGCCTTTATTAGAGATTGTTTTCGCCGATAATAATGCCTGACTGGGGACCGTGGCGGCGCTACACTTCACCAAAAAAAACATTATTAAACGTGTGCATTCACAAACAAATGTGTCTGCTACAGATACGAGTATGTAGATGGAAGAGCAAGTGTGAGTGAGTGGCGTAAGTGCGGAAATAATGCAAAATAAAAAACAAAGCGAATTATATTTAATTTGTAATCGTATCCATATTTCCGGCGCCCAAGGGCAACGTTTATGTGTGAAAATTAAATGAGGCTGAACATGTGATAAAATCATCGGAAACAACATAAAACTCTGTTTAAAATTTAAAATGCAAGAAAATTATCTGCGTCGATGTTAATAAATATTTAGGACAGGGTTATGTTTAGGAAATGATTTCCGGTCACATGTAAATTAATTAAATGATAATATAAGAAAACAAGTTTAATTAAAGGGTTTTCTATCAATTAATGTAATTTTGATTATGTAATTGTGACAACTGCTGTATCTTAAAAACCGTAAGAAGCAAACTGTTGAAATTTTTAAAAAACGCTAAAACTAAAAAATCCCAAAATTTATAAAATCGCCAAAACGAGAAAAAATTCTCTGAAATTAAAATAAATTGTTAAAGAACCAAAAAAATTTACAAAATTAAAAAAAAAAAGCCGAAACTAAAAAATTGATAAAACTAAAATAAATCACCAAAGCCGAAAAACCACAAAAAATGCCATAGCTAAAAATAAACGCTAAAACTTAAAAAACGCTACAACTAAAACAACCAAAAAAATCGACAAAATGAAAAATATACGCAAAAAATAAAAAATTGCTACAACTAAAATAAGTCGCCAAAAGCGGGAAAAGAACACAAAAAATCGTCAAAACAGAAATAAACCGAAAAATCGAAAAAATTAAAAAAATCGTTAAAACTGAAATCAATCACCAAAACCGAAAACACGAAAAAATCGCAAAAACCAAAATAAGCTGCAAAACGAAAAAAGCGCCAAAACAAAAAAAGTGCCAAAAAAAAAGTCGTTTAAATTAAAATAAATCGCAAAAAAACACAAAAACTAAAAAAACGTCAAAACCAAAAAAAAATCGCTCAGACAGAAAAAAGCGTTAAAACTAAAATATGGCTACAAATAAATTAAATCCCCAAGCCGAAAAAAATACAAAAACCGCCAAAGCTAAAAAACGATAAAAGTAAAAAAAACGCAAAAACGCAAAAAAAATCGACAAATGAAAAAAAAACGTCAAAACTAAAATAATTGCTTAAACTATAATAAATCTCTAAGAGCGAAAAAATACAAAAAGAGCGCAAAAAACACTAAAAACCGAAATCATAAAAAAACGTCAAAACAAAAAAATCGTTAAACTAAAATCAATCACCAAAACCCAAAAACACGATAAAATGGCTTAGACCAAAAAAACCAACAAAACAAAAAATAAAACGCTTGGACTATAAAAAATCCCCAAAAAGAAATTAAAACATAAAAAACACCAGAATTAAAAAAAACGCCAAAACCTGAAAAAATCGCTAAAACGTAAAAAAGCGTTAAAACTAAATTAAATCACCAAAACGAAAAAAAAAACAAAAAAACTGCCTTAGCTAAAAAAACGCCAAAACTAAAACAAGCGTATAAATTTCTAAAACAAAAAATAAAAACTCTAAAACTTAAAAAATTCGCTTAAACTATAAAAATCGCCAAAAGCGAAGAAAAAAAAACCTCCAAAACTTAAAAAAACGTTAAAAACCGAAAAAATCGCTAAAACGTAAAGAAGCGCAAAAACTAAAATAAATCATCAAAATTAAAAATAAAACAAAAAACCTCCAAAACTGAAAAATAACGTTAAAAAACAAATAAATTGTTAAAATGTAAAAAAAGGACCAAAACTAAAAAATCGCTACAACTAAAATAAATCGTCAAACTGGAAAATACAAAAACAAAACGCAAAAAACAAAAGAAAAAACGCTTAAATTAAAAAAACGTTAAAAACGAAAAAATTTACCAAAACGTAAACATAGCGCCAAAACTAAAAAAATTGCTATAACTAATATAAATCGTCAAAATTGAAGAAAAACGAAAACACGTCAAAGTTAAAAAGGCGCCATAATTATAACAACCGAAAAAATCGCTAAAACAAAAATTAAGGCGCCAAAACTAAAAAAATCGCTTAGACTAAAATAAATTGCCAAAAACAAAAAAAAAACACTAAAACTCAAATAAATGTCAAACCTTAAAAAAACTGCCAGAAGCAAAAAAATAAAAAATAAACAAAAAAAGCTAAAACTAAAAAAACGTTTAAGATCTATAAAACGTAAAATAAGCGCCAAAACTAAAAAATAAAATCGCTTAAACTCAAATAAATCGCCAAACCGAGAAAAAACACAAAAAAACGTTAAAGCTAAAAAACGCCAAAACTAATAAAACACCAAGAACCGAAAAAAATCACAAAACCGAATAAAATTCGAAAGTTCGTATATGTATTACATTTCTAGTGTCCTTACGGGAATCCTTCGTGTTAGAGTCAAAGTCGCACTTTACTGAATTTATTTCAAGTACAGCCCACACCATGCGGAAGGGGAATAAGTCAGGTCTACTTAGTGAAACGCAAGTCTAGCTTCCTTTTTTCAATCAAACCTAACCTTAGATTAAGTCAGTATATTTGTGGCGTATAGGCTAACCCATACAGTCAACCTGATCATTCTACCGAAATGGACATAGAAGTTGGGATAGGAAATTTCCTCTGGCGAAGAGAGAGAGAGAGAGAGAGAGAAGTTTTTTGTATTTCTAGAATTTTTATAGTTCTCCCCACCCCCCAACTTAAATCTTAATCTATAAACACTTATCTTTCATCACATTATTTGCAAGACTCCAAGAGTTTTGGCTTAATTTGCCATTTTGCTTAAGGAAATATGTTGTTACCTTAATAGAAAAAGGCCCTAAGGCATTATTTTTTTGGAATCGAGTTTTTTTGTATATTTTAATAGAAGTTCGAAAAATATCACAATATCGATTCCAAACAAATAATGAGTTAGGGCCTTTCTATATTAAGTTAAGGATATGTAAATTTGAAGATGCTTATGTAAATGCTTAAAAATAAGTATGCGCCGCCGCTGGTTATGAAAATATAAAAATATTTAATCGTTTTTATTGTTATTTTACAAATTTTTATTATCATTTATGCCATTTTTATGATTATTCTCTTTTTATTTTATAAAAGAAGAACTTGTTGTTTTCTCTTTTTTATTGTTGTTGTTGAAACCTTCTCCACCTTTTATGGCCTGTAAATCTTTTGACTTTGTTGTTGCTGTAGCTGTGTGCCTATTCATCCTTCCGTACGTCCGTCCGTCTGCGGTTGTTTTGATGATGCTGCTGGTTTTTTTTAACTGTTTATTGCGAGTGGCGATTGTGGGTGATGCTGTTTCTTTTATTATTATTGTTTTTTTCTTTTATAATATACACACATACTTACACCATACATACATAAATATATTTTATCTGTTCCTCATCTATTTAAAATTTTTTTTTTCGTCGCTCCACAGTGTAAATGTGTCTCTGTTGATGGCCTTAGTTAGTGCTACAGTGTTTTTTGTTTTGTTTGTTTAATAAAATTATGTTTATTACGTTCATCTTTTTTTGTAATTTGTTTTTTTTTTGCATGTATCCCTACCGTTTTATGGTTACAATAAAATGGTTAGCAATATGTATTTGCGTGTTATAAATTTGTTTTTATTATTTCCGTTGTCAAAAGAAGACGATAATGCTGGGTGGATGGGGTTATTCAGTTTTCGAAATTTAAATGCTTTATATATGTTTGAATAGCCGTTAACGATGCTGACTGACTGCGTAATAAATTTAATATGAAAGGCTAAACTTTAACAGCCTTATTAAGGCTTTATAAGGGCTTAATAAGAGTTTTTTTTTTTTATTAAAATTGGTTCTAAAAAAACCTTTTATATAATTTTTATAAATAAGACTGTATTTGTTGAATTTTTTTATGTATTTAATTCTAAAAGAAAAGTCTTCCATCGCTTGATTATCATTAATTGTCCATTTTTTTTATAAATTTAATATAAATTTCCATTAAAGCCGCAAAATTAATTTGGCAAATATTCACTTCATTTGGCAGCAGGCTCAAGATAATTACGATACCGTCGATAGAAATTTGTGGTTAAATTGCTTGTTTTCGAATGGTTTCCGATATGGAAAATGCATTAATTGAATTCTGAGCAGAAAATAATAATGATAGAGGAGAAAGTGAAAGAGGAAAGAAATAGTTGAGAGTATTTAAGAAATTTAAAAAGTGCTTTCGAATTATATATACAGCAAAAATGTTTAATTTTAAGAAAAAGGACATGTGAAGGGTAGTCATGTCCTTGCACCGAATGGAAAAAAATTTACAACAGAACTTTTAAGCATATTTTTAAATATATATATATATATATATATATATATATATATATGAATTTTAAGAGACTTCTAATTTTTAATTCAGCTAAAATTTATATTTTAAAAAAGGGGATATATGGGAGGTGGTGATGTCCTTACACCGAATACAACAAAATTTACAACAAGTCTTAGAAGCATAATTTTTAAATTTTATATAAATTTTTGGTGCATGCTTATCACTAATTGAGCTAAATTTTGTATTTTTAGAAAAAGGATATGTGAGAGGTGGTAGTGTCCTTGATAAAAATAAAACAATATTTACAATAAAACTTACATTTTAGTGCGTTCAAGTGATATATGCAGCCAAAATTTATATTTTGAAAAAAAAGGATGCATGGGAGATGATCATTTAATTAAACCGAATATAACGAAACTTGCAACACAGCTTAGACGCATTATTTTAAAAATATATATAAGTTTTTAATGCATTCTAGTCATAAATTTAGCTAAGATTAATATTTTAAGAAAAAGCACATATGGGAGGTGGTTTTGTCCATGCATGAAATAGATCAAAATTTGCAACAGAGCTTAGACACATAACTTTAAAAATATATATCAAATTCAGCTTAAATTAATATTTTAAGAAATAGGATGTATGGAGGTAGTTATAGAAATAGAATAAAATAAATAATATAGCTTAGACACCTAATTTAAAAAATATATGTTAGTTATTATTGAGTTTTTATAAACATATAATAAGCTAAAATTTATACATCAAGAAAAAGGATATATGGGAGATAGTCATGTCCTTGCACCGAATAGAATAAAATTTGCAATAGAGCTCAGACGCGTAATTCTGAAAAGATATAAAATTTTTTAGCGCGTTCTAATCATAAATTCAGCTAAAGTTTATATTTTAAGAAAAATGATATAGGGGAGGTAGTCTTGTCCTTGCACTGAACGAAACATAATTTATAACAGAGCTTAGACGCATAGTTATTAAAATATTTTAGCGTGTTCTAATCATAACTGCAGCTAAAATAAATTTTTTAAGAAAAAGGACATATGAGAGGTAGTCCTGTCCTTTCACCGAATACAAAAAAGCCAACAACAGAGCCTAGGCGCATAATTCTTGAAATATATATCAACTTCAGTGCGTTCTAATCATAAATTTAGCTAAAATTAATATTTCAAGAAAAAGGATATATGGGAGATAGCCATGTCCTTGCACTGAATAGAATAAAACTTACAACAGAGCTCAGACGTAGAATTCTGAAATTATATAAAAATTTTTAGCGAGTTCTAATCATAATTTCAGCTAAAATTAATATTTTAAGAAAAAGGATATATCTGAGATAGTCATGTCCTTGGACTGAATTGTATAAAATTTTCAACAGAGTTCAGACAGATAATTTTAAAAATATTTATACATTTTTAGCGCGTTGTAATCATAAATATAGTTAAAATCTAGTGTTCAAGAAAAAGGATATATGGGAAGCAGACATGTCCTTGCACCGAATAGAATAAAATTAAAATTTCAGAGCCATTTAACAATTTTTGGTGTACTCTGATAATAACTGCAGCTAAAATTTAAATCTAAAAAGTGTGTATGCATGGGGAGTAGGCGTGTCCTTGCATCGATTTTTGTGAAACTTTAAATTTTTTTTAGTTAAGCTATTGAGTAAAATTATACGAAGTATTATCTTTCTACAACATCAACTCTACTTTTGCGGATTCACTATATTAAGACAAGGCAAATGAAAGGAAAATTTGCCTTCATAAAAAAGTGAAGTCCTCCATTTGAATATTTTTAACTTTTTTTATTTGCCCTTAGTTTCAATAACACAAAACCCGCTGTTACTTCTTCAGTTTTATTCCACCCGAATTCTCCCAAAATGTTCGTTCCACTTCATTGTGCATTCAATTGGCATAAATTGTTCATTGATTAATAATAAAATTTCAATTAAATTTTATTTATTATATCGAGGAAATATTTGAAAGATCACGCTGGTTGCACTCGACCACACATTATTCGTTCATGCTACTCCATAAAAAATTAATTTAAACGAAGTTATTGGTAAAAAATTAAACTACATAATTGGTAAACTTTCAATAACGAAAGTTGTTGTTTTTTTGTTCGTTTCAATAAATTAAACACTTAACGAGTCACAGCTGGTGCACGTGAACCCTCCTCCCTTCTGCCTCCTCACTTTATTTATTAACGTCATAGAAAGATTATAAATCAACAATCTTTTTAAGCCATATTGGAAGATCATCATTATTGAAAATATAAATAAGTTGGGTGGGCAGACTTTAAGTTTGCTTTGAAAGCAAATAAGGAAAATAGACAGACATTCGTAATAAGCCAAAGTAATAAATTTTTATGTGAAATTTATTGCAGCTGATTGTAGCTTAGTAAACTATATTTATAGCAGCATTCCTAAATAATTTTTAAATTTAAAGCAAGCTTCAAACCGGGTTTCTTATTCTTCTTTCATCCGTTAAACTAAAAATGTTTTTAACAATCATCTGTGGTGAGTTTATCTTTTAGATATTGTCAAACTCAACTCTGTCCCTTGACACTTGAAAGACACTTAAAATTCCTAAAATATTAAAAGCTTTAATGCACTTTCTTTTCCTCCACAAGACATTACAACTTATTTCTTTTAATTTTTTTTATGTCTGCTGATAATTTAATATTTAAGGTCAACTTATGCTGTTTTGTATTTTATTTACTTGATATCATGTTAACAAACTTTTTTAATAACGTTGCAGCAGAAAACTCAAAACTTTGAGTGCCAATAAATAAATAAATTGAATTGAAATTGTGGAAAAACTTTTGCTAAATAAGTATTTTTTGATGTTAATTGATTTTAATTTTTAATAGCGCAAGCAACAAGCCAATTTTAGTTATACTTAATTTACTCACCCAAAGCAGGCCAAAACTAATACTGGGTTAAGGTGAAGAAAAAGAGGTGGAAAGAGGAGGGGAGGTGTGATATGCAAACACACTACTACAAGTTTTTAGTGGAGAATGTTATTAAAGTTATACGACCGACTTTATTACCCAGTTAATACTCGCAACAACCACTAAGGATACACATTTACTGTTGTGCTGGGTATGAAATGCCCAGCAGTTCTGATGAAAATTTTGCAACAGAATTAAAATTTTTTTTATCTTACTGAGGCTAAGTTTACATCTGGCATTTCTTGAGTGTTATTTGCCCAAAAAAACGTAACCAACTAATTATTAATGAAAAACTGTTTGATTCAGACATGTATTTATTGATTTATATAGATTCTATAAAATTGTCTATTAATTATGTATTAAACTGTTTAACTTAATAAATACATGTCTGAGTCAAATAGTTTTTCATTAGTAATTAATTGGTTACGCTTGTTTTACGCTTGTGTGGGATTTGGCACACAGATGTAAACCCGGCCTAATAGTTTTAATTTCAGCAAATTTTCCATTTAAGTGATGTTTTTCGTTTCAAGTCCTTTTCTTGATTGCTTTGAAGATTTTTCTATTTCAGTGGGTTTTCTTTCTGTTTAAGTTCCTTTAATCATTCTAGCAGTTTTATTGTTCAAGCGTGTATTTTTGTTTTGCAGATTTTTTCTATCTTATAATTTTTTCTTAATTTTACTGAGTCCCAATTTATATTATGCAAGTCTTATTGCTAAGTTGATTAGTTTGTTAGGAGAGATAGAGAGAGACGAGGAGAAAATAAACGGTTCTGTTTCCCTCGTTTCTCTCTTCCACAAACTAATTAGCTTAGCAATAAGACTTTCATAGTGTAAATTAGGACTGACTTCTTTCATTTTAGCGATTTTACTGTTGAAGCGTTTTTTGTTTTGAAAATTTTTCTATTTAGCAGTTTTTGTTAGTTATAAAGATTTTTCCCATTCTAGTGGTTTTACTGTTCATGCGTTTTTTTTGTTTTAAAGATTTTTCGGACTTTTTTAATTCTAGAGATCTGACCGCTTTTAGGGTTCCGTACACCAAAGGTGAAAAGAAACTCTATTGTTTTCGCTGCGATGTCCGTCTGTCCGACACAGGCTTTTTTCTCACGAACCGTAAAAGCTACGGACCTGAAATTTGGGCAGAGTATGTAGAAACTTGGCCGCTACAACAAAAAACACATGAGAATTAAAAATTAAAGGGTATTCCAAAACGAGCAACGAAAAATGTTAAAATCCCATGTAATATACATACAATTGTATGTACATATGTGTCCTTTATTATGAAAGTGGTCTAAGTCATGTGCATTTTTGCTTCAAAATATCATATAAATCTTTGAAAAACTTTAATAAATATTTAAACATTATTTAATAAATTTATATAAACCGAGACCAGTACATCTCTACATTAAAATGCTGCATAATATAAAAGCACTTTTTGATTTGTTCAAATGTAATCTACCAAATATCTCGACCAGAGCAATATATGATAGACCACTTTCATAATTAAGGGCACATATGTATATTGACTTGAAATTTTGTAAAATTAGTGTACTTTTATATAGACTACAATAATTAACATTAAAATTTAAATTAAAGGGTGGTCCATCAGTTAATGCAATTTTGACTATGTAATTTTGAGAATTTGCTATATCTTGGAAACCGTAAGAAATTGAAATTGAAATTTTCAAAAACCAAAAAAAAAAATTAAAAAAAATCGTCAAAACAAATAAAAATAGCCAAAATTAAAAAAAAAATCTAAAAATAAAATAAATCGCCAAATTTGAAAAAATCGCCCAAATGAAAAAAAACGCCAAAAACCGAAAAAAATCGCCAAAACGCGAAAAAGGTAAAAAAATCACATAAATGAAAAAACGCAAAGAACCGAAAAAAGCGCTAAAATGAAAAAAAGTCGCAAAAATAAAAAAAACGCCAAAAAACTAAAAAATCGACATACTAAAAAAATCGCCTAAATGAAAAAAATCACCAAAATCAAACAAATCGCCAAAACTAAAAAAATTGTCAGAACGAAAAAAAAACGCCAAGAACCAAAAAATTCTCCACAACAAAAAAAAAATTGCCAAACTAAAAATATCGCCACAATAAAAAAAACGCCTAAATTCAAAAAGTCAAAAACCAACAAAATCGCAAAAACGAGAAAAAAAGTACAAAAACTAAAAAAGCGCAAATAAACGCAAAAACCCCAAAAGTAAAAAAAAGCTTAAAACCGAAAAAAACCCAAAACCGAAAAAAAATCCAAAATTATATTTTAAATAGGCTAAATTTCCTACTGAATTACACACTCGTGTCCGTGCGGAACCCTTCGTTCGCACTTCACTGAATTTATTCTTGTTTTTTTTTTTTGTTGTTTGTACAATTTGTTTGGTTTTGGCCATTCTGTTGATTTTTTCTTTTAAGCGATTTTTTCGTTTTGGCGATTTTTTTTAATTTCATGGAGAGTTTTCATTGAGGTTTTCCGTTTTCAAAAATTTCATTCTTAAGCAATATTTTCTGAACTTTTGTGATTTTTCCCATTATTCCATTTGGAATATGATATAATTTATGATATGTATTATATATTTTATATATTTTTGCCCCTATTTTTGCTATTTTTTATTTATTGTGATGAGAGCTTACTTAAAGTTTCTTTTTTAAATATTTCATGTGTTTTTATTTAACCCTGGAACATTTGCCAAAATTTTGTTTAACGTAATTTCGACAAGCTAAAGAACTCAATGACAGTTTTCAAATTCTACAATATGTATTTGAAATTCCGTTACTTAGCTGGCCAATTACATATATATTTCTGCAATTTATCTAAAAAAAGTCCTTAAAACTTGAGTGTGCAATAAGCCGACCATGACACATAAAGTTGTGTCATCCACACACACACACACGCACACTCTATGCATACATGTATATATGTATATATATATGTGTGTAAATTGTATGTCTGCGTGTTTCCCTTTTTTTTGACAGAAGTAGAAATGGAAGTATATTTCTCTCTTTAATGACTGTTTAGTTTAGCATATTTTTTTTTATTATTTTCAGTTAAAATTTTCAAACTTTTGCTACGTTTTTGTTTGCTTGCAAGAGCATGTTTTTCTTTTATGACTCTTTACAACCGATAACTAGTGGGGTTATAAATATATTTTTTATTTTTTTTTACCATTTTACCTGTTAACTGAACCGTAACATAGAATATTGCCCTTAAGTCACCAAGTCGTCAGTGCTTTAGACACTCAGCCAAGAAAAACGAAACGAAACAACCAACAGCCGTTTTGTCAGCAGCACACCATAGGGTGTAGTTGTTGTTGTTGTTGTTGTTGTTCGACTATGAAGTCGTTGTCATTTTGTCTGGAGTGTGAGGGTGAAAGAAGTGTGCCACCCTCGTGCTGTAAATATGAAAGTGTGAGCATAAACAAGTACAATCGTTCGAATAAAATATGCGGCACATTTGCATACAAAGAGGTAGTTAGATTGTGTTTTGTCTACAGGAAAAAAATAAAAAAATAAAAATATAAATGAATTTATAAATTTACTTTTTATTTATTTTTTGTATAAATATAAATTATGATCTTACTGTTAATGGGGATGAAATAAGTAAAAAAAGATTATAATATTGGAGGAAGAGAAATGAATGTTTATGAAATTCCTATGCAAGTAAGATGAATAAGGAGTATACAGTGTTGCTTATACATAAATATGAGAAAGGACATGCAGAAAGAAGACTATAAGAAAGAAATCTTTTTATTACATGCATGCATGCAAGGCTAAGGGCTCAGTTAGCCGAATGTTATGTAATGTAACTGCAATGGTAGGAAACAGCTGATTGATTGGTATTTCGTAAAATCGTTGAATACAAATCTTTTTTTCTGTGTAATATGTGCAGCAAATATTTAACTAATAATAATTTTATGTATTATGATTAATTTTTTTTAAATTATTTTAATTAATTTTTTAATTTTATTCTTTTTAGGAAGGCGCATCCATGTGAAATAGTCTCAACTAGTAATTTGAATATGACTTAAATGTCAACAAATGTTTCGCAGTAATTTTTTTGACATCCCAGGCATGAATATTTCAAAGCCAATTCAGGTGAGTCTGTCTACTTTGTATAAATATGTCTTTATTTTTAAGTTTGAACATTTTTTAACTTTAAGTTGTTTCACTATGCTATTGCTTTGCTATTGAACCTTATAATTACTTTCTGTCATCTTTTCAATTCAAAAAAAAAATTCAATAAATTGCGACTTTGACTCGCTAAAGAAGGGTTCCGTGCGGAGACTATACTTATAAATATATGCTTGTAGCACTATATAAAAATTTACTTTAAAAGTCCGCAACTTCAGGAAAAATCGTTGTCAAATTAACAAAACTCATAATAAAAGCTACGGCAGTAACTTCAAATATTCTCTAATTTTTATATCATTTTCTTTTGTGCTTATATTTCTTTGTATATTTTGTTCACAAATTGTATGAAATTTATTGAAAGTATGGCAGCATTATTGAGAGAATGAGCATTTATATGTGAGAGCATTAGAAAAAACGTAGTCAAAATAAAATAGATTCTGTCTATCGACTGCTTTCCGGGGCTTCTTTTTTTGTGTCAATTTGTATGGGAAATGTGTTTAAGTAAGCGGTAATTTTTTTTGGATTTTTAAAGTTTTTTTATTTCTTTTTTATTTGGCACTTTTTCTTAGTTTTTTCCATTTTGGAATTTTTTCGGTTTTTGGAGTTTTTTTGTTTCGTCCTGTTTTTCGGTTCTTAGCGATTTTTTCCGCTTTGGAGACTTTGTTAACATTGCAGATTTCTTAAGTTTTAGCGTTTTTTTATCGTTTCGACATTTTTTCGGTGGTTGCAATTTTTTAGTTTTAAAGTTTTTTTTTTTGGTTTTTTCGTTTTTGGCGATTTTTTAATTTTGGCGTTCTTTTCGGTTTTGGCGTTTGTTTGCCTTGCATTTTTTTTCGTTTCGTCCTGTTTTTCAGTTCTTCCGATTTTTTTTTCGTTCTGGAAATTTGGTTAATTTTGGAGAATTTTGAAGTTGTAGCGTTTTTTATCGTTTTGGCATTTTTTTCGGTGTTAAGTGATTTATTTCGCTTTGGAGATTTTGTTATTTTAGGGATTTTTTTCGTTTTTGGTATTTTTCGGGTATTTGACGGTTTTTTGTAGTTTTCGCGTTCTTTCCGTCTTGGCGATTTTTCGGTTTTGGCGTTTTCTTTTAGAGTTTGTTTTCGTTTTAGCGATTTTTTTCGCTCTGGAGATTTGGTTAATTTTGAAGTTGTAGCGTTTTCTATTGTCTTATAATTTCTTGTCGGTGTTAAGCGATTTTTTTCGCTTCGGATATTTTGTTAGTTTTAGGGATTTTTTTTAGTTTTAGATTTTGTTCTTTTTTAGGATTATTCGGGTTTTTGGCGATTTTTGTAGTTTTCCCGTTTTTTCCGTTTTGGCGTTTTTTTTTTGGTTTGGCGTTTTTCTGTCTTGGAGTTTTTTTTCGTTTTAGCGATGTTTTTGCTTTAGAGATTTTGTTATTTTTGGAGAATTTTTAAGTTTAGCGTTTTTTATCATTTTTTTTTTGGTTTTAAGCTATTTTTTCGCTGTGGAGATTTTGTTAATTTTTAGGAATTTTTTTACCTTTAGATTTTATTCGTTGTTGAGATTTTTTTTTGGGTTTGGCGATTTTTTAGTTTTCGCGTTTTCTTCGTTTTGGCGATTTTTTCGGTTTTGCCATTTTTCTGTTGTGGAGCTTTTTTTCGTTTTAGCGTTTTTCTCGCTTTGTTTATTTTGTTAGAAATGTTTTAGCGTTTTTTCGTTTTTTTGGGTGCTTTCGGTTTTTCACGATTTTTTTATTTATGGCGTTTTTGCATTTCTGTATTTTTTTCGTATTGGTGGATTTTTTTTTGGCTTTTGGTGATTTACTTCACTCTGAAGATTTTTTAATTTGGGGAATTTTTGAGTTTTAGCGTTTTTGGATTTTTTTGGTTTTTAGCGATTTTTTAGGTATGGGATTTTTATGGTGTTGGCATTTTTTCGGTTTTTGGTGATTTTTTTCGCTTTGAAGATATTGTAAATTTTGTGGAATATTTTTAGTTTTCTGGGGTTTAGCTGTTTTTGGCGATTTTTTTAGTTTTGGCGTTTTATTTGCTTTAGTGTTTTTTTGGGTTTGGCGATCTTTTTCGGTGCTTGGAAATATATTTTAGTTTAAGCGATTTTGTAGTTTAAACGATTTTTTAGAATTTGGAGATTACTTATATATTGTTTTGTCGTTTTTATTAAGTTTAGGGAATTTTCGGTTTTTAGCGATTTTGTTTTCGATTTGGAATTTATTTTTAATTTTGAGAAATTTTTCAATTTCAATGATTTTTTCGTATGTGGGATTTGTTGAGTTTTTTTGGAGTTTATTTCGTCTTGGCTTTGTTTTTTTGTTTTGCGATTTTTGGCTTATTGTTTTTTTTTCGTTTTGCCGTCTTTTTTGTATTTGTAATTATTTTGGTTTTTGGAGTTTATTTTTGTTTTGGAGTTTTTTCCCTCTTGGCGTTTTTTTCGTCTTGGCGTTTTTTCGTTTTTTTGGTATTGGCGATTTATTTTATTTTTAACGATTTCTTAGTTTTTGCGCTTTTTTCGTTTTGGTCATTTCTTACTCTCGGCACTTTTTTTCGTTTTAGCGATTTTTAGATTTTTGGCGATTTTTTTTTTGCTTTTGAGATTTGTTTTAATATTTAGGAATTTTTCAGTTTTAGCGATATTTTCGTATTTATGGTTTTTTCGAGTTTTTCGCGTTTATTTCTTCTTGGGGTTTTTTTTCTCGTTTTGACGCTTGTTTTGGTTTGTCGTTTTTTTAGTTTTTGGTGATTTTTTCGGTATCCGGCTATTTATTTTACTTTCTAGTTTTGGCGGTTTTATTTCGTTTTGACGATTTTTTCACTTTGGCGAGTTTTTTAAACATGAGATTTTTTAGTTTTAGCTTTTTTAAATTGCCAGAATTATCCTCTCACGGCTTCCAAGATACACCAAATTGTAAAAATTACATTAACTAATGGAATAACCTTTAATTCTGATTTTATAAAATTTTTGTGTTAATTTTTGTTTTTTATAGTGTATATAAAAAATACACTAACTTTGAAAATTTGAAGGGCCTAATTCATAAAAAATATTTTGATTTTTTAAAAGGTTTATTAATCAAATTTCCATAGAAAATTTTTTTGGTGGTTATTAAACAGAAATATTTTTTATGAATAAGGCAGTAAGTGTCTATATATGTATTATTGTATATTTTACACAAGATTTCAAAATTTTTCGTTGCTCGCTTAAGACTATCCTTTAATTTTTAACTATCATAAATTAGTTTGTTATAGCTGCTAATGTTTTAAATATTTTGTAAAAATTTCAGTGCCCTAGCTCTTACGGTTCTCGAAAAAATAGCTACACAGATAGACATACATATAGACAGACAGGCGGACGGACGGATATCGTACTGAGTTTTATGAGTTATAATTCTCTCAGTGTATTTTGTGCCGGCAATTAAATAAAAAAAAATATAAAAAAATTACCCACTTACTGAGAAACAACGCAAAACAATAAATGTATAATACAACAATTGGCCTGATAACTCGAAAACAATCGTATAACTTTTATAAAGATAACAATAAAAAAAGCACAATAAGTGTTTGTTTGTTTTTTTATTTTAATGAAAAACTGTAGACAGAGCAACAAAACTGAGATTTTATATTGTTTTTGACCTCAATAACTCTGCTTTGTGAGTGCAAAACTATTAAAAAGTCTAATATCTTTAGAATCCAGCAAATAATATTTTTATTTTAGCTGATAACTCGAAAACTTTTTAAGACGTTTCAGTTGATGGTGAGTGCTTATTGACGTCAATAGAAATAAAGTGTTATCACATGTTTTGCATTTGGGTATTATGGCCTATAACTCTTTAACCAAAATTATGACTGCAAAAACAAAAACTAAATTATTTATTTTATCAGTTGAATAAATGAATTGTTTGGAATATCTGATATGGGTTTTTTTTTTAATGTCAATCAAGTTTGTGCTGATAACGCGACTTGTTAGCGGCCGCATCTTGTTTGCACACAAAGAAATTTATCTTGAATAGTGTTTTTTTTTTGATAATTTATTTCTTTTTTATGATTTGCAGAAAAACAATTTTAGGCATTCGTGTCATTGCAACAAATGATTATGGCTAAGCGCTAAATTTCTTTTGATCTTATTGTTTTGCTGAAATATGATTTGCATAATATAAAGATGATTTTTTGTCAATAATAATAACAGGCTTCTAAGAATTTATTGTGACTTATCAGACCTTTTAAAGGGAATCTATTCTGTAATACCGAACGCAAAAAAACTCTTTAAAAAATTTACATGTTATTAACATAAAAATCCAAAAGTACTCGTATTCTCTTTCGTTTCGAATTAGAGAGTTGAGTAACAGGTTTGTGTCTGAACTTATTCTAAGGAGAAAGGTGCATTTCCCCGCGCTCTTGCTCATTATTTAAGTGAAAATCTGTCATTTTAGTTAAATTGTTTTCTTCGGTTTTATACTGTAATATTATACCAGAAAAACTTTTGTGGAAAACTTTAACCCTCTTAACTCTAAATGGGTCTTTTTTTTTGACCCATTTGGAAAAAAGTAAACATTTTAATTAAGTTGAAATATGACCTGCGCAATTGAGTTGTTCTACAAAACTATATTTTGATGCAGTTCTAACACATTGGCTCGAAATTCAACTTAATTACCAGAAATAAGATAAAACTTGAAATGCATTTAAGGGTTAATTTGATAGCTGTACACGCTTTAGTTTCAATTAAAGCATGTGTTCAGTTAAATTTTAGGGTATATTTAATACAGAACATTTTAACCCTGTAACTGTGCTCCATAGGGGTATTTTTGCCTCTTTATTAAAATTAAAAATGGGCCAAATAAGTATTTACAGCCACATAATGGGTTAAAATGTTCAACAAAAATATTTGCCATCAAATAATAAAAATAATAAAAGTTACTGAATAAAGTATAGATTTAAAGAAATCTGTAAGTCAAAGCATGAAACTCGTTTAAGGGTTAATTTCGTAGCAATTCAAATTTGATTTAAATGTATAATATTTGTTCTTCAGTTTTATCTAAAATCATATGATTAAAATTTTTTAACTCTGTTCCGCAGGGGACTTTTATGTCCCTTTCTTTAATAAGCAAACTATTAGTCTAGAATTAGATGGATCGCAGGATAAATTTCTGCCGTATAGTCTGGGTGTTTGATTAGCCAAAGTAGCTTTGCAGTTTGAGTGTTTAAAAAGAAAACTATGACTGTGTTAAAATCACCAACTAAATTATGTTGAATAAAAATTTATTTCTTTGTTCCCCATGAAGGGAAATTTGATATGGCGAATTTGTTCCCGCTATCAATGCTTAAAAATTAGTTGATAATCAGACACAAATTTAAGTTTGTAATAGTAAGAATTAGATAAATCTTGTTTTTCAAATGAAATTTTTTTCAGTGTAAAGTTGTGTTTTAAAATATTGTAAGTGACGTGGAAAAAATTCTTTAGTAGTATAATAAAATAAAAAAATCCATGTGAAAAATATTATTCACGATAAGGGGAATCAAGAAAGGGAACACATTTCTCGGGGAAAATTATTCACGAATGCTATTTGGGGGAAAAGGGAAAAACTGTTCACAATAGGGGTGATTATTTTAGAAATTAGTTTAAATACGATTTATTCTATTTCTTAAGGAATAAACGAGTACTGTTATGAAATTTTAAGTGCTGGTCCTTTGGTTTCTCTACAGCTATTGATTTCTGTTTTAAATAAACTACATTATTATTTTCTTAGGAAAACAAGATCCACTTCCAAATGAATGGCTTAACATAAACTTTTAGTGTTAATAAGAGCAACAATATCCTGCTTAAAACACCTCTGCTCTTTTGTAACCTTTTTATAAGCGATGTTCATTCTTTTTATTTTTTTGTAGCCCTGAACTACACTAGCAACTATAATTTGTAATAAATTCAGGGGCAATTCATGCTGCTTTAAGATAAAAAAAATACAACAAAAAAGACCTGCAAAGGCTATTTTCTTCATGACAAAAAAAATAAAAAATAAATAAACTAAATAAATAGAGGAACGGAACAGCAAACGTAAATATGAAAAGGAAAGTCCTAACGACTCTATAATACAAATAGATAAGAACAAAAAATACAAACAAAAATAAGACAAAAGTTTTCCCAACATTCCTTCCACTGACCTGCTTATATAACAAGGATTTTAATTTTATCATTTTTATCATTCCATTTCTGGCTCAACGTTTTTTTTTTATTTACTTACATTTTCACTAAATCAAAGTGCTTTACAGTTTTTCTTTGTAAGCAAATAGAAAAAGAAAAGAAAGAAAGTTATTAAGCAGAAAAACAAGGAACAGGCAACTAAATTAGAAGAATGTATACTTTAACCTTTAGATAAAATAAAAAAAAGAAGAAAATTAAAATCAGTGCAATCTTTACATAAACCTTAAGGCACTGTACAACTTTCAACCAATAATGGGGCGTCCAACGGTCTATAGCGCGGTTAACTGTAAACAGTTAACTTCGCAATATAGCAGCTGAAGAAGTTAAAGAACACTGAATGAACACCAACTTGACAACAAATCTCTGCAGTCATTTTAGAAATGCCGAGTTTTATGTGCCACTGATTTACGAGTAGTTTTCTGTGTAACTGTTGCCAGTTCTTTGTTTTCTTCTTTTTCTTGCGTACTGTTCTCACTGTTCTAACTTTCGTGAACATCTTTTTATTTTTTTATTGTTCTCTTCTTTCTCCCACTCCTTGCCTTATGGCTTTCTTTTTTTTTTATTAACTTTGCAACTGAAAATTGTTCAAGTGGCATTTTCATTAAAACTTTTTGCATTATACTTGCAAATATGTTAATCATGTTTCGTTTGTCAGGCGGTGTAAGAAACTTAATGGAAAATATTAAAAAACATGCAAGAGTGATAAATAATTTAAATAATTATTTTACTTGGCAGAAATTCGTTTGGAATGGTAATTTAGAAATAGATTAAAAATAATTGGAAATTATCCATTTTGCCAAAACTGCTTCGGTAATTAGAAAATATTTTGGTGGTTTATGCGCGAGAGAAACTCGGTAGCTTCCGAAATAAACAACTTCAAGTTACATTTATTGGGGGGGGGGGGAGGGTAGAGGGTCTAAGTTAAGACAGATCTTAAAGTAAAAGAAGTAAGGATTCACCATGAATTTGGTAGATCTTTAAGTAAATGCCAAACAGGGTTCAAGATTAATTCCGTGGAACTGAAAGTAAGAGAACTTGTTTGTTTTCTTTTCTTGTCGCTAAAACTCAGCATGAGCGATGGATCATGTAATCGCGATGCTAACTTGTTGATAATTATTTTTCCATTTGCATATTAACTCGTTTTAATTTGTTTTCTGTATTAAAATGAGTGTGGTTGTTTTTGTTGCTGTTATCTATTGGTGTATATTGTTAAAAACATGTGAGTGTTTGATCGTATTATTATTTAAAATATTTTTTCTTCATATAGCAAATTTAAAAAGAAAAAATTAAATTTTTTTTGTTTGGCGTTTTTTAAGTTTTAGCGTTTTTTTTCGTTTGACCGATTTTTTTTTGGTTTTGGTGATTTTGTTAGCTTGAGCAATATTTAAGTTTAGCCACTTTTCAGTTTTTTTGTTTTAGCGTATTTTCCGGTTTGGCGCTTTTTTCCGTTTTGGCGCTTTTTTCCATTTTTGGCGATTTTTTTAATTTTTGGAATTTTTCAGCTTTTTAGTCTTAGCATTTTTTCTGTTGCGACGCTTTTTCAATTTTGGCGTTTTTTTCCGATTTTTGGCGATATTTCTATTTTTCCATTTTGACATTTTTTTAGTTTTTTGGAGACCTATATTTTTTTGGTTATTTCTTTCATACATATACATACATAATCGAATATCTTACCTGAGGTAAACTTTTTTTAACACATATTTTATTTTAAAATTTTTTAAGGTTTAGCGATTTTTTTTATTTTTGCAGCTTTTTTGTGATTTTTTTAGATTTTTATTAGTTTTAGTGCTTCTTCCGTTTTGGCGATTTTTTCCGTTTTGGTGATTTTTTTCATTTTGCCAATTTTTTGTGATTCTTAGATCTAGCCCTCTTTCCGTTTTGGCGATTTTTTTTGTTTAGGCGATTTTTCAATTTTCGGCAATTTTTTGATTACTTTGGTAATTTCTTTCGTACATATAATCGAATATCTTACCTGACGTAAATTTTTTTCTAAAAATATTTTATTTTGGTGTTTTTTAAGTTTTAGCGTTTTTTTTTATTTTTGTGGCGTTTTTTTGTTTTTGGTGATTTTTTCGGATTTTTAGTTTTAGCGCTTTTTTCCCATTTTGGCGATTTTTTTCGTTTTGTCGATTTTTCGATTTTTGACATTTTTTTAGTTTCCGACCTTTTTACTTTTGATAATTTATTTCATTCATATAATCTATTATCTTACCTGAGGTAAAAATTAAAAAATAAATATTTTATTTTGGCATTTTTTAAATTTGATCGATTTTTTTTATTTTTGCAACCTTTTTCTTCGTTTTTTCGTTTCTTTCATTTCGACGATATTTTCTGTTTTTTGATTTTAGCACTTTTCCGTTTTGGCGGTTTTTTTCCGTTCTGGCGATTTTTTCGTTTCATGCGATTTTTCGATATTTGACACTTTTTTAGTTTTTTGGATACTATTTTACTTTGGTAATTTATTTCATACATACATACATATGTATAATCGATTATCTTACCTCAGGATAAAAATTTTTTAATAAATATTTTATTTTGGCATTTTTTAAGTTTTAGCAATTTTTTTTTGTATTTTTTTTATTTTTGCAACTATTATCGTTTTGGTGATTTTTTCAGATTTTTAGTTCTTGGCGCCAAACGCGAAAAAGGCTCCAGTAGCAAAATAATTGTTTATAAGAAAAAAATCGCCAAAATGAAAAAAATTGCCAAAATTAAGAAAAATCGTCAAATTGAAATATCGCCAAAAACTCCAAAAAAAATCGCCAAAATGCGAAAAGAAAAGTGTCAAAACTACAAAAAAGTGCCTTAATGAATAAATTCGCCAAAATGAAGAAACGCCAAAACCAGAAAATCGCCAGAGTTAATAAAAAATCGCCAAAACGAAAAAATCACCAAAAAATAAAAAAACGCCAAAAACCGAAAATAATCACCAAAACGAGAAAAAATGTCATAACTAAAAAAATGGTCAAAATGTAAAAAAATCCAAAACCCGAAAAAATCGCCAAAACAAAAAAAATCGCCAAATTAAAATAATTGCCAAAATAAAAAAAAAATCGCCATAATTAAAAAAAACTTCAAAACCGAAAAAAAATGCCAAAACTAAAGCTCGTATTGAATTACATATGTCGTGTCCGTACGGAACCCTTCGTGCGCGGGTCAAAGTTGCACTTTGCTGAATTTATTTTCATTTCATATTGGGATTTTTTAGTTTCAGCGTTGTTGAACATTTCAAGCGTTTGCCTTTTGCGGTTTCCAAGATATAGCAAGTAGTCAAAATAACACAGTCAAAATTACATTAGCTGATGGAATACCCTTTAATTTTCAAATTTAAAAATTTAGTGTTAATTATTCTAGTCTGTATAAAAATACAATAACTTTAAAAATTTCAAGTGTTTATATATATAATTGTATGTAGTATATTGATTGCACTAGGATTTCAACGTATTTTCTTGCTTGGTTTCGAACACCCATTAATTTTTAACTCTTATATATTTGTGTTTGTAGCGGGCTGTTGGTTACCGATTACCACAAGATTAAAAGCTGCTACAATGCCTAAATAGAACTTAATAAAATTAGTTTATTTCATTTAAAGAAAATCCTACTGTCCTTGAAGGATTTTATATTTTCTTTAATCATCAACATAAACTACATCAATCATCATTTGAATCTCCTTATCAGCCCACCAATCATCAAATTACTTTTAAGCATAGTTAATTATGAAATATTTCCAATGAGACTGTCAGTCAATTGTCTAGAACACACAAACAACCAAATTTTTCATCTCATTGTTGTCATACTGTCTTTACTACTTTCAATTTACCTGCTGGCTGACTCTTGCTTATTTGACGTCACTTCTAATGCAAAAAAAGTAGGAAGGCATCCCTTTTTAAGCTCCTTTCACTCAATCTCTCATTTGAATTTTGTTTCTAATGCCTTTGTTTGCTTAAAATGGCAGGCATCTTCATTAAAACTTTTTTGTTTTAGACTTTCAAATGATTAACATGTCATTTGCGCGAAGGTACTTAAAGGACTTAAATTTCCAGGAAAGAAAACAGCAAAGAGAAAGAAAGTGTGACAATGTTCGATGTGTAAAGAATTAAAAGAAACACAGCTTGGCCAGAATTTCAATAGTTCTGGATGTTGTATAAAAAATTTAATGAAATTCTATACTTTTTGCTTAAAAATAAGATTTAAAGGATCAGAAATATTATAATATACAGAAAACTACGTATACCATTGCGGGATTTATGCAATCTACTATGTCTGAAAGGCTAAAGCAGCAAAAGCAATGGAAAGAATCAACAATAAGTTTCGAAGGACTATTAAGAGTATTGGCTTCGAAATACCATAGACCAATTTACATCTATATATATATATATTTATAAGATCGTAGTATGTATTTGTTAGCAACTCATGATCTCTGGAACTATAAGAGCCTTACAGCTAAATGTTTTATCGCAGGTTCGGTTCAATACCCGGTAGATTTTTATTTTGTTTTTGATCCAACCAGCGACCATCGCAGGTTCGGTTCAATACCCGCTAGATTTTTATTTTGTTTTTGATCCAACCAACATCCACTGCATTGAGTAATTACAAGTTATTTTATAAGTTTGGCTTAACAAAAGCAGAGTGACTCTATCTGTATATCTTTAGTCCCTGGATTCCTAGGTGACATTTAGAGTTATCACAGATGATTAGATCGACGGGATCTTATCATTGGAGCTTTTCCTCATTTGACCCCATAAAACATCTGCTTTCAGAAGCTCGTTTTCTGTCTGCGGGATCTTCTGATGCCTTGGAAGTTGAATTCAAGTGACTGTCTGGTGATAGTGCTGTTGATCCCAACTTCTTCCTATTGCAGTGTGATTTACTCGACGATTGTGAATTCAGTTTATGGTACTTCGAGCTACATTGTAGTTTCTGTTTTTCACACATAAAATCTACGAGTAAAAAACTTAAGTAAAGTGCGACTTTGACTCGCACTTTCACTTCATATGTAATACAAAGTTTAGCCTTAGCGCTTTTTTCGTTTTAGCGATTTTTTCGATATTTTGTGATTTTTCGTCTGTTATTTCTTTTTGGTTCTATTTGTTTTTGGAGATTTCTTTGATTAATATTTAGCTTTGGCGCTATTTCATTTTTTCCCCGGGTTTTTGGCGACTTTTTTCGGATTTTTTCGATTTCTTTAGTATAAATGTTTTTTTAAGTCCTGGCGTGTATTATTCACTTTAGCGATTTTTTTCTTAGATTTTTGGGGCTGCTACTTAGTTTTGGCACTTTTTTCGTTTAGGATTTTTATTTTTCGTTTTTTAACAATATTCTTAGTTACAGCGATTAGTGTTTAGTTTTGGCGAGTTTTTTCTTTTAAGGGATTTTTTTAGTTTTTAATTTTGGCGATTTTTTCTGTTTCGGCGATTTCTGTAGTTTTTTGACGATATTCTTAGTTAAGGCGATTAGTTTTTGGTTTTGGCGATTAGTGTTTAGTTTTGGCGAGTTTTTTTCTTTCAAGCGATTTTTTTAGTTTTTTAACGATATTTTTAATTAAAGCGATTAATTTTTATTTTTGGCGATTTTTATAGATTTTTAGCGATTTTTTTAAATTGGCTCCTTTTTAAGTTTGCCATATTATTCTCGTTTTTGGCGATTTTTTCATTTTGGCGAATTTTTTCGTTTTTCGACGATATTTTTAGTTACAGCGATTAGTGTTTAATTTTGGGGATTTGTTTCTTTTTGGGGATTTTTTAGTTTTTGGACGATATTTTTAGTTACAGCGATTAATTTTTAGTTTCGGCGATTTTTTTCCTTTGGCGTTTTCTATCGTTTCTTGACGATATTTTTAATTACAGGGATTATTTTTTTTGCAATTTTTTTTTAATTTCAGCGATTTTTATTTAAATTGACGCGTTTTTAAGTTTTAGCCGTATTATTTTCGTTTTGACGATTTTTTTTCGTTTTGGCGATTTCTTTCGTTTTTTGATGATATTTTTAGTTACACTGATTAGTTTTGGCGATTTTGTTCATTCTGGCGATTTTTTTCATTCTGGCGATTTTGTTCATTCTGGCGATTTTTTTCATTTTGGCGATTTCCTTAGTTTTTGACGATATTATTAGTTACAGCGACTAGTTTCAGGTTTTGGCGATTTTTTAAGTGATTTATTAATTTTTTAACGATATTTTTAGTTACAGCCATGCGTTTTTAGTTTTGGCGATTTTTCTCGTTTTGGCGATTTTTTTCAGTTTCGGTATTTCTCTTTTTTTGATTGACGCTTTTTTAAGTTTTGTCCTTTTATTTGGTTTTTAACAATTTTTTCGATTTTCTTGGGCGATCTAAGAATTTTCTTGCGACTTTATTACTTTTAGTAATTTTTTGCGCATTTTAGCGACTTATTTTATTAATCAACCACACGACGTCTACTAATGATTTGTTAAACCGAAAATGAAATGCATATATACAATGCTTAACCTAAAGCAAAAATAAAATTTCACTTATAATAGAATTATGACAATATGCCAAAATAATAAATTTCTTGAATGTATAACTTCTTTATCAAACTCATCGCATTACTTGCCATAAGTGACAAAGGACTTAGCATAGACTTAAGTCAATATTGAAGATCATATTAAGATATTGTTATACGTATAAACATTTAGTGTTTGTTACACTCTAAATATCTGCAAATTTTAAAGAACATTATTGAAGTTCTATATATCGTAATCCTTTAAGGATAATGTTGTTTAAGCCCAAAATATTTATTTTGTTAACAAAAGACATTTATTTCTTGTAAGGAAAAGAAAGTCCATAATAACAAAAATCAAGAAAAGGATAAACAATAATAATAATAATAATAGTTTGATGTAGTTGCCCACATCAAACTAAATTTCAAACAGGATTAAAAAGACTTTGTATGTGAATAAATATGGGAAGAGGCAGGCTCATGTATGCGTGTGTGTATGTTTGTATAAATTTATGGAACTGTGTGTAAACAACAAAGCAAACAAATAAAAGTGTGGGACTTACCACACAAAAAGATAAAGTACAAGCCAAATAAAAAGGATTGCTTATGATTGAGGCAGAGAAAAAAAAAACAGTAAACAAATTTGTACACTCATTTTCTTTCATATTGACAGAATGCACTCAAGGGAGCTACAATAGATAAATTGCTATCGTTCATACTAAAAAAAAGAGAGAAAAAAATGTTTTCAAAAAGAATGAAAAAAAAAATTATAAAATGGCGATTTCAAAAAAATGGAATATTTTAAACACTTAACCTTAAATCATGAAAAACTGCTAACAGGTCTAGTGCTTTTTTTTAACTTGAATTGTAAAGCTTGCAAAGCTCGGACTCATTTGAGAGGGAAATTATTATTTTTATTTATTTGTTATCATATTCTGCTCATTGCCTTAAAAGGTTTATTTTTGTTTTTGGTGCACGATCATTTTTTTAATGTATATTTCTCCATTTTCCGCTTTAATTTAATTTAATATTTAGCTTAAAATATTTTGAAGCAGAAAATTGTTAAACCAACAAAAGGGAACATATTTGATTTATTTCAAGATTTTCATCGTTAGACCTGAGTTAAAATTTATTGCATATATTCGGAATAATTTTTTTTTTGTTGCGATTTCTCGGTTTCGTAAGAAATATTGCATTGCATATTTACGGAATTTCTCGGTTTTGTAAATTTCAATGTGATTGAGGCTTATTGAATTTTTTTCGGAACATATTCGGAGTTATTTTTTTCCAATTTCTCGGTTTTTTTTTAGAAACTTAAGGGCTGTTAAATTAATTGCCTGTAAAATTTGAATTAACCTATCGGATTTAAAATTATTTGATTTTTTCGAAGCATTTTCGGAATTAATTTTTTTTGCAACTTCTCGTCTTTGTTAGAAATTTTAGAGGAAAAATGAACTGCCTCTTAAAAGTATTTAACAAATTTGCATGGTGAATACAATTTCAATATGATTGAGGCTGATTGCATATATTCGGAATATATACGGAGTTAATACTTTTTAAATTTCTTGGGGTTCTTTAAGAAATTTTAGAGTTGTAAAATTAATTGTCTATAGCAAGTTTTTTATAAATATTGGAATTAAAATCTATTGAATTTTTTCGGAATATTTTCGGAACAAATTTTTTTATGCTATTTCTCGATTGTAGTAGAAATTTTAGGATTATAAAATTAATTGTGTTTAAATTTTCTTTATGAAATGTTGAATGGCGAAGGAAATTTCAATATGCTTAAAGTTGATTGTATGTATTCGGTATATTTTCGGAGTAATTTTTTTTGCGATTTTTAATAAATGCTCTGTAGAAACTTTTTTTTAAATATTTCACTTAAAATTTATTAAATTTTTTCCGAATATTTTTGGATTTTTTTTGCAATTCTCGGCCTTGTCTGAAATTTTTGGGGAAAAATAAATTGTCTATTAAACATTTTTAAGAAATATTTCATGCTGAAGCAAATGTCAATGTGATTAAAGCTTTTTGCATTTTTTCGGAATAGTTTCGGAATTAATTTTTTTTGCAATTTCTCTGCTGTTTTTTTAGAAATTTAAGGTTTATAAAATTAATTGACAGTAAATTTTTTTTAAATATCGTAACTACAATTTATTGTATTTTTTCGGAATATTTTCGGATTTTTTTTCGGAATTTCTCGGCTTTGCCAGAAATTTTAGGCGAAAAATTAAATGTCTGTTAAAATGTGTTAAGAAATTGTGCATGATCGGAATATGTATGAAGCTGATTGCATTTGTTTGGAAGATCTTCGGAGTTAAATTTTTTCAAATTTTTTGTTTTTTTAGGAATTTAAATTCTTTAAAATTAATTGTATGTAGAATTTTTTTTTAAATAACGTTATTAAAATTTATTGTATTTTTCGGAATATTTTCGGATTTTTTTTTTCGGAATTTCTCGGCTTTGTCAGAAATTTTAGGCGAAAAATGAAATGTCTGTTGGATTATTTTAAGAAATTATGCACGCTGAAGCAAATTTCAATATGATTGAATTTTATTGCATTTTCTCGGAATATTTTCGGAGTTAATTTTTTTAATTTCACGAATATTTTTAGAACTTTTAGGGCTGTAAAATTAATTGTCGGTAGCAAATTTTTTTTTAAAATATTGGTATTAGAACTTACTGTATTTTTTCGGAATATATTCGGAATTATTTTTATTTTTAATTTATCGTTGTTATCAGAAATTAATAGTGTGTGGAAACTTTTTTTTTGAAATATTTGAATTGAAATTTATTGATTTTTTTCGGAATATTTTCGGAGAGGCCAAATGCGGCCTGTTTTACTTAATTTCATTAGTTAAACTCTGCAACAATTTAGCGTAATACCCTCCGTTGATTGGTTTTTTTTGAAGATAATCAATAAAAAATAACCTTTGAGTGCAGATGTAACTGTTTTTTGCCTTCTTTGGACCAGAAGCTCCCATTTCAGTCCACTTGTTTGATGGTCGGTTGCTTAGCCTCAGATGTGAAGTAGTGGTTGCATTTCTTACGAGTAATTTTGTTTAAAAAATTCTTTTTTTAAATCATGCAATTTAAAATTTAAAAAAATAAAATAAAGTTCTGGTATTACTCGAAGTTGTTGAGTTTAATCGATGATTTTAGTCATTGTAATCACTTCTTATTTTTATTTAAGGCGTGTTAAAATTAATACGTATTTATAAAATTTTATTTGTTGTTGCATTCTGAAGTGCTTAAGCAAACAACAATAAACTTTTGTTTTGTTATTTTAATCAATAATAAATAAAATAAATTTTTTAGGCAATTTAACAATAGAGTGCCAAAAACATTGCTCTGTTGCATTATTGTTTATTGCATCAAAATTATTAATGCAATAAATATAAATTTGTATTTATATCAATTGTTATAAATAGCAATTAAAAAATATATCAATTGATTAATATCATGCGATTGTAATAAAAATATAATAATAAGTCAGCCGGGCAATCGTTTATTTTTATTGATGGAGATAAACAAATTTCAAACGATCAATGTTAAGCTTTTATTCGATTATGTATATTAAAACAGTACTTCAATCGAATAATTTTTTAATGCTTGTGTTCAGGCAAATATTTCAACAAAACTTTTTTAATAATCGAATAAAATTTAAATATTAAACGATTTATTTTTGGCTAGGAATAAAAAACGATAAAAAAATATTTTAATGGATTAATTTAATGCAGTTCATTTTAAATGAAAATTAATACAAAATATTCAATTAATCGAATTAATTTTAAAATACAATCGATTATTCGAATAAAAATTTTCGTTCGATTAAAGTAATACAAACCAATAAAAAATGAGTCTTGCATATAAAAGTTAAAAAAGTCTTGGATTAAATTTCGCCAATTAATCGAATAAATTGCAAGGAAAATAAATTTAATTCCTTCCATCTACAAAAATATGTAAATTCAAAATTGCCTTGCATCAGTTGTGTGTGTCAAGGCTGATTGTTCGAAAAAGCTTAAAAAAATGTCTACCAGTCTGCAATGATGCATGAATTAGACATTAATTTTCGAGGCTGGCGGATTACTTGTTTAAAAGTTTTCACCATTCGTTGCAGCCGAATAAATTTCAATAACTCTTTTCCTCTGTTTTATTTGTACTTCCGCCTCCGCCTTCCTTCAAACAAGTTTCCGCTTTCATTTGAAATCATGTTTGGAATTTGGCTGCCAACAAAATAATAAATAAATAAATAATAATAATAAACAATAAAACCGAATGGATGACATTTTCTTTGCGACTCTCCGCATTTGCCTCTTGCCAAACGAGTATCACAACGAAACGAAATATGGCGTTAGCTGCTGCTGTTTATCCTTTCATCCTTCTTTTTTCGTTAACCGCTTTGGACCAGTTTGCTTGTTATTCAACGCAACGGGTTATAAATCAAAAAATGTACAACTACTTTGACAAAAAAAAGAGGGGCTTAAACAAAGTGTTATTTTCCTTTTAACAACAATTTCCGTTTGTTGATTTTATTTTATTTTATTTATTTATTTTTTTTTTTAACTTTTTTCAGAAGATTTTTTTTAGCTGTAATTGATTGCATATAAACTTTTTTTTTTTGATCAGCTTTTGGTATTTTTATGATTTATTTGTTGTGTCTGCAAATAAGAATAACAAATAAGAGTTTATTGTTTTTAGTATTTGTTTGTTTTTGTTTATATATAAAATGATTGGCATCCACTAAGTGAATTATTGTGTTTATAGCAATGATGATAATGATTGATTTTACGTACGAGAGGCAAAAAAATAAATTATTTAGCGTGTGGCGAAATTAAATTTTGTTTATTTTCCAATTTGGGTACTTTCAACTTTTAGAGAATAAAGTGCAATATTTAACTCCGAATTTTTTTTTGCAGTTTGTTTTAGAATTTTTCGGCATCATATCCAGAGGAAATATTTAACAATTATTTAAGTCGACATATATTAAGCTTTATTATGCTGCATTGTGTTCAAAGTTGCAGTGGTTACACTATAGAACTGTGCATTAGGTAGCGTCAAAGCTTCACAAAATCATTGCTATGCTTAAGTCGACTTAAGCGATTATTTCCCAGATTTAATACTCTTAAAAAGTAAATAAACGACGTATCATGTTTTTTGATATTCAAAAGAAGTTGTTTTTTGAAATATTTAATTGTAAAAAAAGTTACGAAAAAAATTCGGAATCACATGGGAGTATCTTAAATGAATGATTAATTCTGTGTTGAAACTATTTTGTTTCATTAATTGTTTGTGTTTGTTCTCTAAATTTCAACTAATTCGTATAAAATTGTTTTCGGAATGTTTTCGGAGTTTTTTCTTTGAATCATGAAAAAATTATAATGATTGATTGGGGAAAGAAAAGTTAAGCTTTTAATAGAAATTTTAAAGTTACAAGCGCGAAGGGAAATTATCTGAAATTCTTTTTTTTTAATTTGTTTTGTTTCAAAGTCCTTACAATTCATATATGTAATTTATTCAGAACACTTTCGAAGTTAATTAGTTAAGTTAAATTTTTCTATTATATTTTCAAATTATTTTTATTTAATTGATGTTCATTTATTTTATTCCTTATTATAGTGTTTTAATAATAAATTTTAAATACAATTTTTTTTTTCAAATTGCAAAAACGATAGTGATTGATTGATAAAAAAACTATGCAATTTGCCGTGTTTCTTAGAAATTAAAGGGTTATAATATTAATTACCTGTAAAGGGTTTTTATGAAATGTTGCATGATAAAGTAAGTTTAGTAATGACTGAAGCTTAATGCATTTTTTTTCGGAATATTTTCAGAGTTTTTTAGCGATTATTTTGTATTGCTGAAAATATTAGGGCTATAAAAATAATTTTGTGTAGAAAATTTATTAAAAATATTGGAATCGGAAGTCATTGCATTTTTTCGGAATATTTTCGGAATTATTTTTTTGTTTTTGCAATTTTTTGGCTCTGTCAGAAACTTTAGTGGGAAAAAATTAGTTTAATGTAAAAACTTATTTAATGGTAATGGCATTTTAATTTTTAAAATTTTTCGGAATATTTTCGGAAATATTTTCTTTGCCATTTAAAGGTTTTGTTATGAAATCTTTGAGCTGTAAAATTAATTTTGTGTAGAAAATTGTTTAAAAATATTGGAATTGGAAGTCATTGCTTGTTTTCGGAATATTTTCGGAAGTATATTTTTCTTGCAATTTATCCTCTTTGTCAGAAACTTTAGAAGGAAAAAATTAATTTTAATCAAATAGTTAAGGGCTATAAAATTAATTGTCTGTTAAAAAATTTTATGAAATATTGAATAATGATTCGAGTTTGAAATGAATTGGATTTATTGTTATTTTTTTCGAAATTTTTTCGGAGTTTATTTTAATTTGTGATTTAAGTTTTTCTGAAAAGTTGAAGGCTATAAAATATATATTTGCAAATTTTATTGAATTTAATTTAAAGTAGATTTTTTTTCAAAATATTGGCATTTGAATAAATTAAATTTATTACGGAATATTTTCGGAGTTATTTTTTTTTGAAATTTCTCGGTTGTAATTATTAGAAATGATTAAAATTGAAATTGGAATTTATTGTATTTTTTCGGAATATTTTCGGAATTAATTTTTTTTTGCAATTTTCGGCCTTGTCAGAAATTTAAGGGCTATAAAATTAATTGTCCGTTAAAAAATTTTTATGAAATGTTGAATATTGAATAATTATGTGAGCTTAAAAATTATTGGGATTTATTGATTTTTTTCGCAATATTGTCGGAGTTCATTTGATTTTGTGATTTCTAAGTTTTGCTAAAAATTTTAAGGCTACAAAAACAAATTTAGAAATTTAATTTAATTTAATTTATTGTAGAAATTTTTTCAAAATATTGTAATTTGAATTTATTAAATTTTTTCGGTATATTTTCGGAGTTATTTTTTTTTTGCAATTTCTGGGTTGTGTTAAAAATTATTGAAATGGGAATCGGAAGTTATTATATTATTTCCGGAATTATTTTTTTTTGCAATTTCTAGGCAACACTTTCTTTTTCTTTGCCAAATGGGTCCTATTTTCCTTCATTTCATAAGTTAAACTCGGCAATAAGTTATGATAATACTCTCCTTTGATTGTTTTTATTTTATATTTTTTAGTTTTTGAAGATAATCAATAATGTAATGTAATGTAATCAGTAATGTAGGCCAGCAGTTCCCATTACAGTACACTGGTTGGACGGTCGTTTACTTCAGGTGCGAAGTGGTGGATCCATGTCTCATCTATGCTGCAAAAAAATTAAACGTTGCTAAACACTCTATTGTAAACTCCTTACGACTGCTTTTTTGTTCTTTTGTGAGCCAAGGTGGACGGCACTCATCTTGCATACAACTTTCCCTTCTTAAAAAATATTTTATAACGTTTTAGTAAAGCAATTGTTTTCGGAAAAAAACTCAAACACACATTCACACATTCACTCCCATAAAATCTCATAAATTTATATCATAATCTTGTTTCTACAGGAAAACACATGATCCTTAATATCATAAATGCTTAAATTTCAAATCATGTATCACATATTAAAATCATAACAAAAAACTTGAAGTGCTGGCAAAAACAAAGCTGAATGAAAGAAAAAAATCGCTATAAAAATCTAAAAAAAATTATCTTACAAATTGTGTATTTGTCGTCCTACTTCTCTCTCACTCACTCAGCCCTTTTGTATTTGACTTTTCTTTGTTAGGCTTTAAAATATCGCTTATGTCATATTTAATACTCGTATGTTTTTTCATTCTTTTAAAAATTTTCAGGCGACAGTTTCTCTTCTGTTATAAAATTTTTTGTTTTGTTTTTTTTTTATATCATATCCGTTTCCCTTGTACTTTTATTTCTTGTTATTTTTATATCGTACGTGTAAACTTTTTTCAAGTGTACAAAATACTATTTATGTTTTTAGTACGTGTATGGTCGTTAAATATGTTATGTCTTTAAATTTTAGTGATTTTTTTATGTTCATACATGTACGAGTTCATATAGAAAGAAACAAAATAAATGATTTAATATTTTGCAAGATTTAATACTCTGACTGCGTTTACACGTTGAGGTTTTTTCATGACATCTGATGCAAACAAATTTCTGAAACAGCTGGAAAAGTACCGTAGTCATTTCTCATGCCCACATGTTTTACTAATGTTGGTTTTGGCAAATAAAAAAAGTCGCGTGCAATATATATTGTTACCTTAATATAGAAAGGACCTAACTCAATAATTTTTTGAAAACAAGATTCTTGCATTTTTCGTTACATTAGATGTTCCTCTATCGAAATATATAAAAAACTTGATGAAAAAAAAATTATATTGACATAAGGTCTTTCTATATTAAGGTAACGATATCACATTTTATAAATTTATTGACAATGTATTCGTTTGATCAAACAAAGTTTTAGTTAGGAGTTAAAGGATTGAGCTTAAAACCTTTTTCATACTTCCCTACTCCATAGAAATTCTTGGAAAATGTTTATTTCCAGATTTAAATTATTTATGCATCGAGAGATTAAACGCATAAAATTCGATTGGCAAACTCTTAGGTTCTTATTCCATCTTGATTGTCGTTTGAGTTCTTTGGATGTTATAGTAGTGACTGACACATTTGGCTCCGACTATTTTCCTTATAACAATAGTTCATATCCAATTATTTTAAAACTATTTTTATTTTATTGCACAAAAATAGTAAAGTAATAATAATAAACTTATATGGAAGAAACAAAAGTATTTGTTCTTCTACATCTTGTACAAAACTCAATCCAATCTTTTTAAGATTTACGGATGTCATAGAGATAAAAATGTATTAAAATTATTATAAGACATGAATGGTTTCTTTCTTCTTTTAGCACAAGAAAATCGTATAAAAATATATGTAAACATATAAAAAAATATCCTTATTGAATACGAGTTTTTGATTTGATTTTTATTATCTTAAATCTTATTTAATTTGATGTGTTTTCTTTTTAAATTTTATTGCCCATCCATCCACTCACTCACTCACTCACTTATTGCTGTCAAATATAAGACAAGTACACTCACTTGCAACTTCGTGTGTGCGTGTGTATTTTATAGAAATCATTTACACTTGAGCAAACCCCCAATTGTTAAAAAATTAATGAAAATAGAAAAGCCCTTAACTGGAAATGAAATATCAAATGATTTTTTTACAACAGGGAAAAAGTTGTGGCACCCACCATTTGATTCTTTATTTTGTTTGAATTTTTTTTCAATTTTTTTTGTTTTTTTTTTGCCAAACAAACAGTAATCAAATAAATACTTCATGCATAATGGAAATTTGAGCGGAAATTAATGTTTTCATCGCATCATCATCGTTTGGCATATCAATAACTTGGAATCTTTCCCAGAAGCAGCAGCAGCAGCAGCAATAGCAACAGCCATAACAACAACAAAATAATAAAAGAAGGAGCGCGAAAATAAAAGGAAAAGAAGCATTGAAAGAAAACTTAATATATGTTGAAAGATATTGATGAATAAATGGTCACTTTGAATTCTGTTAGAAGAGAAAGTGTTTTACTACACTAGAAACAAAAATAAAAATCAATTTCTAATGCTGTCCAAGACGCACCTAGACATCGTTGAAATTACTCTACAGCCCAGAATGTGTTTAAGAATGAATATATATATATATATATATATATAACGCTCACAAGAAATTCTCTGCAGAAAAATCAAATGGAATATAAATACATTTCCCGAAAGTGGCCAAAAATATAATAAGTGTAAAATAAAATAGTGTGATCACAGCACAGTTTTCTTATAAAAAAAATTGACTGTTGCACAGCACACTTTTCTTAAAGAAAAGTTTACTTTTTTACAGCACATTTTCTTATAGAAATATTGAGTGTTTTAGAGAACATTTCCTTATAGAAAAGTTTAATGTGTTAGAGCTCATTTTCTTATAGAAAAACTGACTGTTTTAAACCACACTTTCGTACAGAAAAGTTCACTGTGCTGGCATCCATTTTCTTATAGAAATGTTGACTGTCTTAGAGCACATTTTCTTATAGAAAGGTTTACTGTGTGTGAAGCCATCTTCTTATAGAAAAATTACTCTTTTAAATTACATTTTCTCACAGAAAATTTTACTGTTTTTAAGCACATTTTCTTATAGAAATCTTAATTGTGTTGTTGTGTTAGAGCACATTTTCTTATAGAAAAGTTGACAGTATTACAGCACATGATTTTATAGAAAAATTTACTGTTTTAAAGCACATTTTCTTCCAGAAATATTGACTATGCTAGAACACGTTTCCTTATAGAAAGTTTTACTGTTTTAAAGCACATTTTCTTATAGAAAAGTTGATTGTGTTTGCTATAGAAAAATTGATCTTGTTGGAACAGTTTTTCTTATAAAAAAATTTTACCTTCTTAAAACACATTTTTCTATAGAAAAGTTCACTGTATTTGAGAAAATTTTCTTATAGAAAAATTTACAGTTTGAAGGCATATTATCCGATAAAAAAGTTGACTTTATTAAAGCACATTTTCTTATAGAAAACTTTATTGGTTTGAAGGACATTTTCGTAAAGAAAACCTAAGTGTGTAAGAGCACATTTTCTTATAGAATAGTTGCCTGTTTTAAAGCTCATTTTCTTAAAGAAGTTTTGAATATGCTGGAGCACTTTTCTTATAGAAAAGTTTAATATTTTATAAAATACATTTCTCACCGAAAAAATCACTGTTACAGGGCACACTTTCTTATTAAAACTAAGAATGTTGCTCAGCACAATAGAAAAAAGCATACTTTTTCTATAGAAACCTTATGGCAATCTTTTCTTATAGAAAAGTATTATATTTTCTTATAGAAAAATTGTCTACTGCATATCACACCATTCTGTCAAGGAATATTTTCTTACAGAAAACTTGTCTGTTTTCTTATAGAAGTTTTATGTAGCACGGTATACATATCTTATAGAAAACTTATGACAAATTTTACTTATAGAAAAGTAGCATATTTTTTATAGAAAAATTGACTACTTAAACCATACTATGCTCACAGAAAATTTTACTGTGTCATAGAATATTTTCTTATAGAAAACTGGCCTGTTTTCTTATAGAATCTTGACTATTTTTTCTTTTCTTATAGAAAAGTTTAAAACATTTTTCTGCTATCTGAGATGATACTATTATTTTAATTCTTCCTTTAAATATAAATTTTGATATAAGAAAAAAACTTAAAGAATAAACATTTTACCAAAAATATGCTCTGAGGAAAATTTCTTTTAAATTTCCCTTTCCATAGGATTCATAAAAAATATATTAATTGGAAATATTTCTTGGTTATATTTTTTTCTTAACGATTTTCATTTATGTTTAGCCTACGAACTGTTTTTTTTTTGGAATTGAATGTTTATATGGGATTGTGAAAGTGAGTGTATCTGACTGAGCTACAGTTTGTTAAGTAAACTTTTTCAAAACGAAGTTTTGCTTATCTCTATATACATATACATATGGGCATTTCTCCGAGAAATTTAAATTTTTTGTCACGTGCGACAGCAAGCAATTAACCTTGTATATCCCAACAACGTTACTCGGTTTTTATTAAAATTTTAATTAGCGTACAGCTGCTGACGGCCTACACAAATATATACAGAAGTATTAAAATAGTTTCGTTTTCTTTGAAGAAACAAGCATATTTGCTTGGTGTCGCACACTACAAAAAGTTTTGACATTCCTAAGGAAATGCCCACATATAGAAAAATTGATATGATCCATGTATGTCAGCGCGTCAGGTGAGACCGGCTGGAGAGATTTGGCTGATTTATTTCACTCGATTGGAAATTTGCTGGAGATGGTTTGTGCATAAAAAAATTTTTAATTTTTTTTTGTAAAAACTCGGAATATTTAATTTTTAATATGTTTTGCTTACTATTTCTTCACTTCTAAAATTTCTTAATAAGAGAAAATTTTAGCAGAAACTCGAACAAATTTTTTTCACTTCTCACTTTTCTCAGTATGAGTTTATTTTTGGTCTTATTTTTTCTTTGTACTAAAAATTTAATGTTTTAATTTTTAATTCTATATGAAATACGAAGCATTAGTAAAAAGTTTTCGAGCAAAGGCTGGACTATTAGAAAGAGATACTAAGCAAATAAGTCGTAATGGGCATCGCTCTCAACCAGTGGATGACAGAATCGGCTTTCATTAAATATTCTGGAAATGAATGGGTTAAATAAGGCCATAAAAAGATCATAAAAAAGTAATGAAAAAGTAATAAAAAAGCTTTCAGTATATTTAAGTCGATTAAAATAAAGAAAAACAATAGTTGAAAATTTTTTTTGTTTTGTAAAAACTTACTCGACAGACTGTTGATTTGTTGAAGTACGAGTATATATGTATTTATTTCATTTTCATTGTTGTGCTGCTGTATCTAACAGATACAATAATAGAAAATGAAAATAGAGGCCAAGAAAATGTCTCAAGGGTCCTTTAAAATTGAATAAATGAAGAATAGCTTTAGGACTGTATGAAGCATATTGCAAAAACATGCACACGCACACACCGGCATACACAAATACACCAGAGCTGCTCACAAAGAGAGAGAGAGAACCGAGAAAAATGTATAAGCGTATGTGTATTCATTTGGCGCTTCTCTGGGCAGTCTGGAAATACACAAACACAATGGAATTCCAGTAAAAGCACTTAAACTAAAATATGAGAATGATTTTTGGCTTAATGTATATAATTTCGAATTATTTCAAAAACTTTTTAGTTCTTAATAAAACTTTTATTTTTTGTTCCCACGTATACTAGAGCATAAGCTCTTGCTTATGCAAACCATAATATCTCAAAACAACCGCAAAGCAAACTCTCTAAAACACTTCTTAACACACAGACAGACACTTAAGCTAACTGCTGAAAAAAAAATTGATAAATTTATGCAAAACAGCATCAAAAGATTACCAACGTCTGCGGCGTTACAAAATTAAATTTTTGTACAAAAATTTAACAAAAAAAAATATAAAACTAGAATGAAAAAACAAAAAGCAATTGAAATTCATTTCAAGTTTCTCAAATAGCAAGAATGACACCAGTAGTAGCCTTAAATATTTGAGAACAAGCACATAATGGAGCAAATAGCTTAAATTGGTATGCACAGTGGGGCAGTTTGTAAAAAAATTTTATAATTTTGGGGCATGTTAATATATTTTCCATAATTGAAAATAAAAATAAAAGAAAATTAATAAAATGATTTTAAACAAAAAAAAAATTATTGGATTAATAAAGGTATTCATTTCAGGTTTTTTTCTTTGGAAAAATGGAAAAATTTAATTTTTTGACAACAAAAGCAGGAAAAAGATCAAAAATTTTTTTTTAATTTTTTTTCCTGTGTTTGTTGTAAAAAATTACATTTTTCCATTTTTCCAACGAGGAAAAAAACTAAAATGAATACCTTGAATATTAAACAAAAAAAATTTTTAATTTTAATTATTATTTTTCGAACTTAATTTGTTTCTATATTTATAATTTGAACGGGCTAAAGTTCGTATCGTTTTTAAGCCAAATTACATGTGATAATTATTAATGAACAAATAACATCAAAGTTAATTGTAAATATTCCGACAACAACACATAGTTGAACGGAACAACTAGCCGTTTTCGAAGGCCACTAAACCTACAACCTTAGCCCGTTCAAATCATATATATAGAAATTTTTTTTATGAATTTTTAAATTTCAGTATTATGGTAGAATTTAAAGTTTTTGCGAAATTTAAGTTTTGTCGTAGTGTTTAATTTTTTTGCTGTGATTTTTAAGTCTCAGGAGTTGTAATATGATAAATTTTAAACAGACTACAATTTTTTACTTTTCGAAGATTTTCGAGTTTTTCTGAGAATTTTGATTTTTCTATAATTTTTTTTTATATTTTGTTAAATTTTTTTTCTAATTAAATTTGGATTTATCTTTTCTTTGTTGATATCTTTACACTTATAACCTATATATGATATGGGAAATTATCTTAAACTTTTTGTATGCTTTTTTGCTGCACTCAAGCCACTGTAATGTTACATTCCATAGCGTTGGGAGGGTTACTAGTGGTAGATACATTTTCTTTAACGGTCAATAGAGTATTAAAGTCAAACATATTTGCAGACATTAATAGAAAAATAGAAAACCACTTCTAATGGTTTTTAAAGACCAAGTAAATGTAGTTGATTTTTTCCCATAAACTTTCGACAACAAATGCCCGGCTGAATTCGTTTTCCTTCAGTGTGCTGACTTGTTTTAAGTAAAAGTTTCTTTGACCTCTCGCAGAGAATGTGTAGGAGGATAAAACATACAAATGTATATTTATAAATATTTATGTATGCACATGATTAGGTGTACATACACATATATATTTCTGTGTGTATAGTTTCCATTAAAAGATATACATATATACATTCATACAATAATCGTTTTTAAAGTCACTTAAAATAAGAACCTAATAATAAAATATTGTGGTGAATGTTGAACAAACAATAGCGTTTAATTCTAAAGCGGAGTGAGTGTTAATATTTTATATCTAACAATTTTCACAAGTACAACTTGTAACTTTTAAAAATCATTTTATCTTATACATATTCGTATAGTTTGTATCGAGCATTTGCCTTGAAAGTGCTGAGTAGAAGTAGGGAATAAAATTAGCGAGATTAAAGGCTCACTAAGCCGAATGTAGTGGAATGTAACTGCAACGGTAGGACACTGCTGATCGATATTGTTATTTGAAAAGTAATATACAGATTCTTACATTCCAGTTACATCTCTATAACCATTTTCATTACTTTCGTTTGTTTGTATTATAGGTTTCTCATTTAAATATGCGAGCATAAATTATTACTCAACTGGAATAAAGAATTTTGAATATTCGAATTAAAAGTTTTTGCAATTATTCGAATAAATTTTTTAATTCGATTAATCGAAGAAAATTTTTTATCTAATAAGTCGAATAAATTTTTTATTCTACTAATCAAATAAAGCTTTTTTTTCTAAAATATTCGAATAAAAATATTTATGTGATTATTCGAATAAAAAGTTTTTCAATTAACTAAATACATTTTTTATTGAATAAGTAGCATAAAAGTGTGTATTCAAATATTAAAAAAAAAAATTTGAACTATTATTCGTATAAAACTTTTTCCAACTATTCGAATAAATTTTGTTATTTCATTGATCGAAAAAATTTTATGTAATTATTCCAAAAAAAATTTCTTCCAAGAATATTCAAATAAAAAAACTATTGGACTATCGATTAAAAATTTTTTTCCGATTAATCGTATACTTCTTATAAAACTATTAGAATGAAAGTATGTATTCTATTATTCGAATAAACTTTTTTAATCGATTATTCCAAAAAAACATTTTTTGCAATTATGTATTCGAAAAAAGTTTATTACATATTCGATTAATCGGAGCAATTAAATGTTTATCTGATAAGACGAATAAAATTTTTATTTTATGAATCGAATGAATTTTTATCAATAATATGCGAATAAAAAATTTTCACTCGATTATTCGAATAAATTTTTAACAAAAGTATGTAGTTCTTGTCTTATTAGCGAAACAAAATTATTATTTTATTAATCGATTAAAGCTTTTTACTAGAATATTCTAAAAAAAATTTTATTCGATTATTCGAATATTTTTTTTTGAATAATCACATGTTTTCGATTTTTTTAGTTATTATTTGAATACAACTTTTGAGATTATTAGAATAAATTTTATTATTCCATTATTCGAAAAAAATTCTTATCTGATTAGTCGAAATTTTTATAGCAATAATCGAGTAAAGTGTTTTTCAAGAATATTTGAGTAAAACATTTTATTCGATCATTTGAGTAAATCTTTTGTCGATTAACCGTATATTTTTTCTATAGAACTATTACGTATTCAAATATTCGAATAAGCTTTTTTATAATAATTATTCGAATAAAATTTTTTGTAATTATTTGAAAAAATTATATTGTTCCATTAATTAAAAAAAATATTCTTTTCTGATTAGTCGTTAGTTTATTTTATTTATCGAAAAATACTTTTTTCAAGAATAGTCTAATAAATTATTTTATTCGATTAAAACGATTTTTCGCTTAATTAAATATTTTCTTTTTTTTATTGAATTATTAGAATGAAAGTACTTCATATATGTGTGTTTTTAAATATTTGAATAAATTTTTTTAATAATTATTCGAATAAAACCTTTTTTTTTGTAATTACTCGAATAAAGTTTATTATTCGAAAAATATATAAATCTTATTAGTCAATTAAATTTTTTATTTTATTAATCAAATAAAACTTTTTTTTTGATATCCGAATAAAAATATCATTTCGATTATTGGCATTCAATTTTTTTTTTCGAATAATCGATTTTTTTTTGTAACTAACGAAGAAATTAAGAAATTATGTATTCAAATAATTGAAATATCTTTTTTTTAATTATAACTCATATAAAATTTTTTGTAATTAATAATAATTTTATTGTATTATTAAACAAACATTTCATTCCTTTTTAAGCGATTATTTAAATTTAGTTTTATTAAGTTAAATTCAACTTAATATTTTTGTTTGTTTTAATATTTCTGCCCACTGCGCGTAATTTTTTTAACCCACTGTCTTGATACGAACTGATAAATTCAATAAGGTCCTGTTTTTTCTTTATCTCTTTTTTTTGCAAATAAAAACTTTATATACTCTTGCTTATAAACTCAAACTAACATAAAATTCTAATGGTTTTTATGTTTGTCATTTTTTTATATAGAAATTGATGATGCTTCTTTTCTCTTTTAGACAATTTTTATTGTTGTCGTTATTTTTGTTCTTCTGTTTGCTTTCATTTCTTATTGAGTGATTTATAGCGATGATTGTAAGAGTCTTACAGGATTAAACTTAAACAATTTAATATACACATACATACATTTATAAATTTTTCTTTTGGAAATAATTTTTCCAAAAGTCAGTGACATTAACAAACTTTGCATAAACGGGGATTAGAAGGAATCAAAAGAATAGATGAGAATTCAAACCAAAGTAATTATTTGGAAAAAAAAAGCTTAAGATTAATATTTAATGTGAAATATTTATTTTTTTCCGTAAATTATATAAATAAAATAAGTGCTGTGCTAGTATTAAATTAAACTAAACTTTTTTAAATTTTGTAACATATTATACTAAAATCCTTAAACCTTGATTTTTTGCTGTTGTTTAGGATTTCCTTTTTCTTCATTTAAAATATTTACTACTTTGCATTTTAGTCTCTCTCAAGGTTTGCTTTTTTAATTGCTTTTTCTACACCTTTTACCCTTTCTTTTTGCTTTTATAATACATATTAATATAAACATAATCCTTTCCTTGGTTTAATAAAACTCTTAGAAATCATTAGCCCTTTTTCTACAAGACATTATTGTAATGAAATAATTTTCTCAAAATTTCATGTTACACTTTAACGATTCTACCGACATCAAGAGGAAAAAAATGAAGAAAGATATTGTAAAGAATAGATTAAGAAAGTTTATTCATTATATATAAGAAAGCAATTAAGAAAATTTACTATGATACTCTAGCGAAATCTAACAATCACCAACAAAATTATTTTAACACACAGAAGATCTCTTAAGAGCTCAAAGAAAATAAAAAAAGTGTGTTCAATTAAAACACAATGAAAGCATGAATGTTAAGAACTTAAAAGAGGAAAAATGCTGTTAAAACCAAAAAAAGACCAGAAAAGTTCAAAGCAGAAAAAAACCCTGTAAATAAATACAAATAATGCAGCAAGTTGTAAAAGGAGCTTCTAAAATGTTCTTACATAAAAATCTTTTGTTATCCAAGTGCCAAGAAATTACTTAAAAGAACGCTTAAAATTAAGTAGACCATTTTAGGCTGCACCGAAGTTTCTGCACCCTGCAGTTATATGTTGGCAGATTTTAAAGAAAAAGGATGACATTTTAAGGGTTAAGGACTTCAAACATATGCACGTTAGGTCCTTGAGAACGATCTGAGGATCGGGACATAAGACTTTATAATTCTGCTCTTCAGCCTCCAACTTTGAATAGCATTATAGATAACACATAAAAAAACATTTTATTTAAGTGAAATTTATTTTATTTATTTGGTTAAGCATTGTCTATATGCATTTCATTGCCGCTTTAACAAATCATCTGTAGACTTCAAACACACATTTGGATGATTTGCTAAAGCGACAATGAAATGCATATAGACAATGCTTAAATAACAGCAAATAAATTTCACTTATAATAGAATTATGACAATGTGGCAAAAGAATAAAGTTCTTAAATATTTTCTTAAATATTTTATTTAATTATTTAGATACTTTTGAAGTCGGTTTAATTTTTTTTTTAAAGTTTTTTTTCAAATATTTAATGCCAATTTAATATTTTTAGGTACATGGTAACGCCCATTGCGACAATTATTAGCCTCTGCCCACTTTTAATTTTTAGGGTTCCGTAGACCAAAGGTAAAAAAAGGAACCCTATTGTTTTCGCTACGCTGTCCGTCTGTGTGTCTGTGCGTCTGTCCGTCACATGTACAGAAAAAAAATTCGCCAAAAATTAAAAAAGAATGGCAAAACAAACAAAATCGGCAAAATTAAAAAAAAAATTCTAACACTAAAATCTGGCGCAAAATTCGAAATAATCGTCCAAATAAAAAAATCGCCAAAATAAAAAAAAGCGCCAAAAACCGAAAATAAATCGCCAAAACGTGAAAAAAGGTGCCAATAACAAAATCATTGTTTATATGAAAAAATCGCCAAAATGAGAAAAATCGCCAAATTTAAAAAACGACAAAAACCGAAAAAAATCGCCAAAATGAGAAAAAAAGTGTCAAAACTAAAAAAAGAGTATAAATGAAAAAAAGTCCCCAAAATGAAGAAACACCAAAGACCAAATATCGCCAAAATTAAAAATAATCGCCAAAACGAAATAAATCGCCAAAAAATAAAAAAACCTAAAACCGAAAAAAATCACCAAAACGAGAAAAAAGTGTCGGAACTAAAAAAATTGCAAAACGAGAAAAAAACTCCAAAAACCGAAAACATCGCCTAAACCAAGAAAAAAAAATCGCCCATATGAAAAAAATCACAAAAATTAAAAAAATCGCCAAAATAAAAAATCGCAAATATTAAAAAAACGAAAAAAAAATGCAAAAACTTTATTTTATAAAGGCTAAAGTTGGTATTTAATTACATATCTCGTGTCCGTACGGAACCCTTCGTGCGCGGGTCAAAGTCGCACTTCATTGAATTTATTTTAATTTTCAGAACTCAAGGTATGCGGCAAGTTTTGTTAGTATGGGTCTGATAGAAGCACGTGAAATATAATATTAATCCCTAATGGGCATGGCCCCACCCACTTTCTAAAGCACAAAATTATGTCATTCTTAGAGCCAAAACCCTTTGCCAATCTTTTGTGGGAATGATATAAGTAGAAGTACATATAATTTATTATTAACCTTTCATGGGCGTAGGCCCGCCCACTTTTTAAACAAAACGGTTAGGTATTCTTCAAGTGTGCCAAGTTTCGTAAAAGTCGATAAAGTAGGAGCACGTGAAATATAATATTAAATTTTAATGGTGCAGCCCCGCCCACTTTTTCTGACTGGGAGATGGTGTCTTTTTAAGAGCTCAACGTGTTTGCAAAGATTTCTAAAAATTGATTAAGTACAAGCACTTGAAATAATATACTAAAATTTAATAGGCGTGGACCCGCCCACTTTTTGAATGCGAGATTGTGCCTTCTTTTGAGATAAGTGTGTGTGTCGAGTTTCATAAAAATCGGAATAATACCTGAATGCGAAGTATAATATTAAAATTTAATAGGCGTGGCCTCGCCCACGTTTTTGAACACAAGATTAAGTATTCTTCAGAGTTCAAGGTTTGTGCCAAGTTTGGAAAAAATCGATAGAGTAGAAGCACGTGAAAATTAATATTGAATTTTAATGGGCGCAGCCCCACCCACTTTTTTTGACTAAAAGATTTTGCATTTTTAAGAGCTGCAGGTGTACGTTAAGTTCTGTAAAAATTAGTTACATTAGTACAAGCACATGAAAAATTATATTAAAATTTAATGGGCGTGGTCCCGCCCACTTTTTTAATAGCAAGATTATGCCTCCTTTTGAGTTTAAGGTGTGTACCAAATTTCATTCAAATCGGTCTGATACCAGCATTGAAAATATAATATTAATATTAAATTGAGCGTGGCTCCTCACATTTTCTTAGCTTTCAGATTGTGTCGTTACGAGAGCCCAATGCGATGAATAATGGCCTGTTTCACAATAACGACACGAAACTTTCGACTTACAATTTATATAGGAAAGAAACACAAATGTTCATATTTTATTGTTGTTTTTAATATAAATTGTAAGTCGAAAGTTTCGTGTCGTTATTGTGAAACAGGCCATAAGTTTCATAGCAATCAAATAAGTTACATATTATAAAATCAAATAAAAAATTAATAGGCATGTCTCCGCCCATTTTTTTACAAGGGGACCGAATGGACGCTTTAGGCTTTAAGCTGAAATAAAAAGGATTTAAACAATCGATCTAAAATGCAACGTGTTATGAAGTAACATAACCAAAAAAATAATACAGAGGAACTAATAAAAAAAGCATAAAAAATAATAAACCTTACTTAACAACCAGCCCACTGTGCCTTTGCCAAGTTCTTTTAAAAACCAAGTCAAGTACGCAAAGAAACTTAATAATACTCGTATTTATGTACACTCGTACTTCTTTAAGCAACAAAAAGCAAAACAAAGAAAAAAAATCCCCAAAAAGAATCTACAAAATAAATTAAAATTTTTGTAATTACAAAAAACTACAGCAACCACTGCAAGCTAGACGACTAATAACAACAACAACAGCTGCAGTAGCAGCAACAGCAACAGCAACAACAGGAAATACCACTACAAGAAAACTATAAACCATCTAAAAATTTTTTTAGATGTTGTACTACAAGTTGAATCTTGTAGTTGCAGTGTATTAAAAATGAAAATGCGGGGAGTTTCCTTTAGCACACACACACACACACACACAAGTGCGCCATAGAAATAAATTTTCCACTAAAAGACTCAAGTTGTTACACGTCTTAAGAATTTTTGGTATTCTTAAAACAGAGTTCAACCAAGAGAAGGAGTAAAAAAAACTACAAAAAAAAACAAGAAATCTAAGATATATTTTATAATCCTCTAGCAGATGTTCAATAAATGCACAGCGACAGCCAGAGTTGTTTTAAATTGGACAGTGATTTCCCCTTAATTGACGCATCCGCTTAATTAAATCAAAAAGTGTAAGATGAAAATTTTCAATTATTAAAATCAGCTGAAAAATTAAAAAAAAAAATCATCTACACAGAAAACATTATGACGGGGATTTTTTTAACAAACATGGTTTTAAAACTGATTTTAGTTATTATTATTGTCTCTGTATTTAATTTAATTAATATATATATAATACTCTATTTTAATAAAGAGCCGCTGTGGTAAAACAGTCGGCCGAAACTAATGTCGCGAAATGGTCAACCAAAGTCGCTGTGAAAAACAGTCAGCCGCTGTAAGAAAATACTCAACCGAGGCCGCTGTGTAACACTTAAATGAAGTCGCTATGACGAATCACTTAACCGGAGCTACAGTCAGCCGGGTTTGTGTGTGGAAATACAATCCACCGGAGACGCTGTGAATGAAATAGTCAACCGAAAATGCTTCGCAAGTTGGTATACCAAAACTTCCCATATTTATGAAAATAATATTTCATACTAAATGAGAGTTGTATGCTTATGGCACATGTGTTTGTTTCGTTTCTTCGTTACAAGTGGACTATCTACAGCATAGCTGCCCAAAGTAGCACAAGAGTGCCAAACATCAATCGGCTTCTTACATAAATGAATACACATACGCGAATACAATACTCTCGTATTTCTCTCGGTGGGCAGCATTGAGCTACAGCATGTGATGTGTATGTGTGTGCGGTTGTTGTGTGTTTTGCATAAGTATGGTTGGTGGCTTTTTGGCCGACTTCAAAAGAAGGAGAAAGTTATCAAGCCGTTGTGTATTTTTTATTTCTGTTGGTTATTTTACTTCATAACACGGTCCATTTATAGTTTCGAGTTAGTCCCATTATAAAAAAGTGGGCGGAGATACGCCCACTAATTTTTTAATTTGATTTTATGGTATCCTATTACCTATTCGATTGCTATGACTATTTTCATTCTATAATTTGCAAAAAAAAAATTGTTAATCGATTATAGAATTATTCGAATTATATTTTTATTCGATTAAAATTTTCATTTGAATATAATAACAAAATGTTTGCTTTGATTGATCGAATACATTTTTTGTTCGATTATTTGAAGTACATTTGTTTTCGATTATTCGAATAAATTTTTTTTTTCGATTATTAAATTAAAATTAAAATTAAATTTATTTAATTTCAACAAATAAATTTATTATGTTGTTCTTATAACTGTTCTATTCAATTAATCGAATAAAACCTTTTTTTTATATACTATTTCGATAACATTATTATTCGATTATTGTGATAAATTTTTTATTCGTTTATTTGAATAAAATTTTTATTAGATATTTGTTCTAGTACAAGTTTTTCGTTTTTCCAAAAAAAACTAAAATTGCAATTATGGCGTTTTTAATCGATTTTTCGAATAAAATTTTTATTCGATTATTTGAATAAAAATTTTATTACATTTATGTTGTAGACAATTTTTCTTGTTTTTTTTGAAGAAAAAATTTAAATTGGTATTGAGGCAATTATGTTTGCTTTTTTATTAGATTTTTGTTGCAGAACATTTATTTTTGTATTTCCAAATAAAATTTTAAATTGCAATAATGGCGTTTTTTCGATTTTTCGGATACAATTTTTGTTTATCAAATAAAATTTTTATTCGATTTTCCGAATAAAATTTTTATTGGGTTTTCTTCTGCAGTAAAATTTTTTCGTTTTTCAAAAAAAAAAATCAATTAGCAGTTATGGCGCTTTTTATTCGATTATTTGAATACAATTTTTATTAGATTATTGTTCCAGTACAAATTATGCGATTTTTTTTTAATGAAATTTTTATTCGATTGTTGGAAGAAAATGTTTATTAGACTTTTGCTCCAGTAAACTTATTTCGTTTGCCAAAAATTTTTATAAAATGCTTACTAACACATTGGGCTTTCGTAGTGAGACAGTCTTAAAGTTGAAAAAAGGGGCGTAGCCACGCCCAATAAAACTTAATATTATATTTAGCATGCTTTGTTTTGACGGATTTTAAGTCTTAAAAACACAGAACGTTGCATTAAAAAAGTGGGCGGTGTCACGCCTATTAAATTCTTTATTATTATATTTCATGTATTTCTACTTGATATATTTTAATGAAACTAGACACACACACATTGAACTCTTAAAAAGACACAATCTTGCATTAAAAAAAGTGGGCGGGGTCGTGTCCACTAAAGATTAATATTATATTTCATGTACTTCTGCCTTATGAATTCTTAGAAAACTTTGCATGCACCCCGAACTCTTAAAAATACACAATCTTAAATTTTAAAAAATGGGCGGGCCCATGCCCATTAACATTCAATACTGTATTTCACGTAATTCTACATTAAAGATTTAAACGAAACTTTGGACATACCTTGAGCTCTGAAAAATACTTAACTTGAGTTCAAAAAAGTTCATTCATATATTTTATAATTTTTTTTTTGGTATTTAAATCAGACAAAACGTTCGAAAATTTTTTGATAACAGGAAATTTAACACCAACAAGAAAACGATGTCACTCAGCTGAAAAAAATGGGATTGCATTAATTGCATTATTGAATCAGTTAACACTGTTAATTGGATTAAAGATCATGCGTTTTTGAAGACTCAGTTAAGGGGAGACTACTGTATTTGAAATCTTTGGTGCGGCGTGCAGCAAAAGACAAATTTGCGCAATGCCAAGTCACTTCGTTTGCTCTGCTGCATGGTTCATGTTGACCACAAAAATTACAAGGCTACAAGTGACAAAAAATAAGTTAAAAGAACTACTGAGAAGCACTAATAAGAAATTGAAAAAAAACAATAACTCTTGAAAATGCTAAAGAGGTTGTCGGCTGACTAGAGAATTTTTATTTTTTTTAATAAAAATATTTTGTGGTTTACCACAAAATAAGACTTTTATGCTGCTAAACAATTTTTTTGCTGAGTTCGAATGTTAAGAACTAAAATACTCTTTAAAATTTAAAAGCCAATGTAATCATCAAGGTACTCACAAAATTTCACTGAGAAGCGTTAAGTAAGTTTTTTTTAGTTGAGATTATTGGCAAACAAGAGTGTTTTGAAAAACCTGAACCGCCTTCGAGTTGTATATAAAATACTGGCTAAGACCCATTTAATAATAATAAATTCATAACGAAGTCGCAAATGTATAAAATGTTTTTTTCGTTAAACATGAGCTTTTCTTAATAAGTTATCGGTCTAATAGGTCATGAATCGGTCATGAATCATTTATTAGGACACATTCTGACTTACGAGTATAAAAAAAAATTAAATTGTTCTTACAGAATATTTGTAGACATTATTTTATCTTATCTTCTTTCTTCTTCAATTGTAAATTTTTACCAGTGTTTGCATTCAACCCTCATAATTAAATCACTTTTTCCTTTAATATTTATTAATATTTATTTTAACGTAAATATAATTTCAAATTCTGTTTTTAGGCCAAGTAAAATTAATTATTTAAAAATACTTTACAAAAAAAAAATAATTCATTATTATGCTCTAAATCGTTTATTTTCTTTCCTTCTTTTTGCCATTTCATTCATACCGTATCCTGCCCAAAAAAAAACCTTTTTGTTTTAAAAATCGTTTAATAGTTATAAAAATTTATTTTATTTCGTAACAGTTTAACCCAGAAACCTAAATGAGAACTTTTCTATAATGTAGACTAAAAAAATTTTACAAAAAAAAAAAGAAAAAGCATTTACAATTGTACTCAAGCTATTGTTACTCGTACGTCCAACAAGACCCAAAACACTTGAGCAAATGAACGAAAAAAAAACAGGAAAAAACGTGAATGAATGGCTGAAGAATTGTGTGGTTTACGCTTTTTAACAGCATTTTAACAATTCAGGGCAAAGTTTCAATTGATAAAGTGAAGTCGATTCTAGTGTGAACCCAGTAGGAAATACAAGAGGAAGAGTCTCATAACGACAGAATCAACAGAATCAATAAAGCGATGAAAACTGGCAAAGGAAAAAAATCGTACATCGATTCTTAGATTTCACAATGCTGCTACACATAATTTTTAATCGATTAATCATTATTCTAATAAGTTTTCTTGAAATAATATAAATAAATAATATACATACATACGTAAAATGTATTAATTTTAAATAATTTATTTTTTAAAAAACATTACATATTTTTTTTTTTAATAATTTTAGTTCAGATAAAATTTATACGAAGAAAAACAATTTATTCGTATTACATATTTTTTATTCAAACAAAATTTTATTTGTATAAATTTTATAACTATTTCATATCACATCATTTGTATTCGTCTAAAAATCATTCGAATAAGTTTTCTTGGAATAACATTTGCTCAGGTATTTTTTTGTATAGCTATTTGTCTATACCTAATTAAATTTATTTTAATATTTCCTAAAAATATTATTTTTATTCGAATAATTTTAAATCGAATAAGATTTAATCGAATAAAAATTTTTATTCAAGCAAAATTTATTTAAATAAATTTACTTTTTATACCAATTAAAATAAAATAATAGATTCGAATATTTTTAATTCATATACAATTTATTCGAATAAAAAATTTTTATTCGTATCAAAAAAGTTTTATTCCAAAAAATTTATTTTAATAGATTTAATTTTTTATATGTACAAATTATATATGTATATTCGAATAATATTAGTTCGAATAAAATTTATTAGAATAAAATAATTATTCGTGTTTAGAAAAATGTTATTAAGGAAATTTTATTTGAAGATATTTAAATTTGGATACGTATTATTTTATTTCAATTAATTTTCATTCGAGTAAAATTTATTCGAATAAAAAAAATCATTTGTATTAAAATATTTTTATTTCAAGAAATTTTATATGAATTAATTTTTTACCCATTTTATTTCGCATAATTTTAATTCGATTAAACATCACGTGAATAAGTGTTCTTGGAATAATAACTGCTCGAAGTTTATTTGAATATTAAAAAAAATATTAATTTGTAAGAAAAAAAATTTATTCATACAAAATTTAAGTAAATAAATTTTTTGGCTTATTTGCTTAAACTTTTATTTTTTTTTTATTTTTAAGGCGAATAATATTTTTTCGAATAAAAAGTTTTTTCAAAAATTTTATTTAAAAAAAAAATTTATTTTAATGCATTATATATTTATTCGGATAGTATTAATTCGAGTAAAATTTTTTCGAATAAAAAAATTATTCGTATTAACTTAGAAATTTTATTTGAATAAATTTAATACCCATTAAATTTCGCATAATTTTTATTTAATTTAAAATAAATTGAATAATTTTTTCTGAAATAATATTTGGTCGGATAGTATTTTTGTCTAGCTGCACATCATTACCTAATGAAATTTATTTTAAACATATTTCTTTTATTCGAATAATTTTAAGTCTTATAAAATTTATTCGAATAAAAACATAAATACTTAAATTTTTTGTGGATGTTTAGCCCATAAAATTTTTTCGAATAATTTGTATGTATATTATTTACACATATATGAATATTTTTTATTCGAATAAAAAAATTTCATGTGTCAAAAATATTTTATTTCAATAAATTATAGCACCACGCTTCCTATTAAGGTTTTTAATTAATCGGGTTTTTGCTGTAATCGGTTAATCGCTCGATCGATTAATCGAGGTTTTTGCTTAATCTGTTAATAATCGGTTAATTTTGGTATTTATCGGTTAACCGTAGATAAAGTTTTTCCATAAATCAAGTGTTTTCAACAAATGAAAGTATTTATTAATTTGAGTTTATTAGTGTAACCAAAAACACACATAACAATTCTTAAAATAATTCGGTTAATTTTTTTTTACAACATTTCTTGGCGGGTCATCATCTGAGTCATAATGACAGAGGTCAGCGACGAATATTCTGCAAAAAAGTTAATTTCTGAATTTCTTGGCTTTCATTTTTGTACTGTCTCTCATTAAATCTAATCCTTAATTAAATTTTTGGCAACAGTACTATTGGATTTTATTAAATTATTAAATAAAAACTTAATAATTCCCTCCACATAGAGTACCAGCGTCTCTAGTTAAGCTTTTTTATAGTCATGTCCAAAGATTTTGAAGGTTTACTTAAGTAAGGATCACTAAACATGCTTCTTTGTTTGTATGAAAAATGTTTTCTAAACACTCACCTTATGCAAATGAGACGAAACAAACAAAAAATAAGTTGTAACACTAAAAAATATGAGCAAATTTGTGACGTCGGTTAATCGGTTAATCGACTGAAATTAACCGGTTTAACCGTTAGCCGAAAAAAGCCGATTTTAAATTAACCGATCAGTTAATCGGGTAGTAATTAACCGGTTAATCGTTTAACGGTTAACCGATTGAATACCCTACTTCCCATACAAAAATTATTTGATTATATTTGAATTAAGAATAAACTTCAGAAGAAAACTAAAATACTAAATAATTTTTTTTTCGAATATACATACATACATACATACAAAAAGAAATTTTTGGGAAAAATTTTAATCGATTAATGTGCATGAATAATTGTTTTTTTAAAATTAAATTTATACGAATAATTTTTTATATTCAATCTTTATATTTGCCTATTTTATATTCGAACAAAATTTATTCGAATAAAAAATTTTTATTTGTATTAGGATTAAAGTTGAAGCAAATTTTATACCTACATACATACATGTTTATGTATATATGTATGTACATAAGTATATAAAAAAATTATTCGATATTTGATATAAGAATAAACCTCAGGAAAAAAATTTAAATTTTGTATTCACATTTTTAGCAAAATTAGATTACTCGAATAAAATTCATTCGAAAAATTTTTTCACGATTAATTAAATTAAATTAATTAAATTAAATTTTATTAATTGAAACTAATGCAACTGTGTTAATAATTCAAGTTTAAATATTTTTTTTAAATTTTTTCCTATATACATAAATGCTTCATTATACCCTTTACCAAAAAATGGTAAAAGGGTATATATAGGTTTGTCATTCCGTTTGTAATTTCTACAATATTAATAAGCGACACATAAAGTATATATATTCTGGATCCTTATGCATAGGGAAGACGAACAAGCGATGTCCGTCTGTCCGTCTGTCTGTACGTGAAATCGGTTTTCCCAAGCTCCCAGAAGAGCTAGCGACTTCGTTCTTGGACTGGTGTGTCAGAAATTTTCCGAAAAATTTTGCTATTGAAAATCAGCAAAATCGAGCAAACGGTTTCAGAGCTGGAAAACTCATACTCAATATTCCCATAGAAAATAACTACCGAAAACTAGTTTTCATTACTTTTTTATTAAATTAACTTATTTTATACTTCAGTATGAATAAAATTGGTATTTATAATTAAAAAAAAAATTTTAAAATTTAACAAATTAAAAAAACGTTTCCAGGGTTGGAAAACTTTAACTTTTTTAAAATAATAATTAAACATATTTCATGTTTCAGGAAGAAGGCTATTTTCTCAGGAACGGTAAAAGCTACGGGTCTGAAATTTGGACAGTGTATGTAGAACTTTGGTCGCTACAACAACAAATATATAAAAGCTAAAAATTAAAGGGTGTTCCAAAATGAGTGACAAAAACTTTTAAAATCCCTCGTAATATACATACAATTATATTATGTATGTACACATGCATATTGACACTTGAAATTTGTAAAATTAGTGTATTTTTATATAGGCTACAACAATTAACACTAAAATTAAAAAAAATTTAAATTAAAGGGTGGTCCATCAGTTAATGCAATTTTGACTATGTAATTTTAAAAAATTGCTATATCTTGGAAACCGTAAGAGTTAAACTCTTGAAATTTTCAAAAACGGTAAAACTAAAAAATCCGAAAAATATAAAATCGCCAAAAATTTAAAAAAATCGGCAAAACAAAAAAAAATCGCCAAAATGAAAAAACGCTAAAATTAAAAAAAAACGCCAAAAACCAAAAAAAGTCGAAAAAAAACAAAAAAAAAGCTTATGTGAACAAAAATTAAAAAAAATCGCCTAATTGAAAAAAAAATCGCCAAAATCCAAAAAAATCGCCAAAACAAAAATAAATCGCCAAATTAAAAAAACACGCCAAAAACCGAAAAATAGTCGCCAAATCAAAAAAAAATTGCCTATATGAAAAAAAATCGCCAAAAATTAAAAAAAAATCGCCTAAATGAAAAAAATCGCCAAAATCAAAAAAAAATCGCGAAAATTAAAAAAAAACGCCATAAACCGAAATAAAATCGCCAAATCATAAAAAAATTGCCTAAATGAAAAAAATCGCCAAAAATTAAAAAAAATCGCTTATATGAAAAAGATCGGCAAAATCAAAAAAATCGCCAAAAATAAAAAGATCGCCAAAATTAAAAAACGCCAAAAACCGAAAAAAATCGCCAAAACGAGAAAAAAGTGTCAAAACAAAAAATAATTCCCACAATCACAAAAATCCGCAAAAATCGCCAAAACAAAAATGCTTATATGAACAAAAATCGTCAAAAAGTAAAAAAAATCGCCTAAATAAAAAAAATCGCAAAAATCAAAAAAAAAATCGCCAAAACGAAAATAAATCGCCAAAATTAAAAAATAAAACGCTAAAAACTGGAAAAAATCGCCAAAACATAAAAAATTGCCTATATGAAAAAAAAATCGCCAAAAATTAAAAAAATCGCTTAAATGAAAAAAATCGTCAAAATCAAAATAATCGCCAGAACCAAAAAAATCGCCAAAATTAAAAAAACGCCAAAAACCGAAAAATATCGCCAAAACGAAAAAAACTGTCAAAACTAAAAAAATTGTCAAAAAGAAATAAAAACGCCAAAAAACGAAAAAATCACCAACACAAAAAACAAATTGATTATATGAAAAAAAATCGCCAAAAAATAAAAAATCGCATAAAAGAAAAAAAATTGTCAAAATCAAAAAAAATTGCTTGAACGAAAAAAAAATCGCCAAAATAAAAAAAACGCCAAAAACCGAAAAAAATCGCCAAAACGAGAAAAAAGTTTCAAAACTAAAAAAATTGCCACAAAAAAATAAAAAAAGTTATATATATAAAAAATAAAAAAATCGCCTAAATGAAAAAAATCGTAAAATCAAAAAAATCGCCAAAATTTAAAAAGCACCAAATTAAACATAATGCCAAAAACCTAAAAATTGCACTAGAAAAAAAATATGAATTTTTTCACAAAATGAACATACACCTACATATCTCTGTGCTTATGTATGTATCTCTATACTACATAAACGCACTTTGGTAAAGGGTATATAAGATTCGGCACAGCCGAATATAGCACTCTTACTTGTTCATCATCTCTTTTATCTTTGGCATTTAAATTCTGTTTAATGCATTCAACTAAGCAATAATATTTTTAAATTAAACGTTTTTCCCCCAGTTACCCAATTTTGCTTCATAATAAACTTTTATCACCATTTATAGTTGATGATACGTTGCATTCATAACATTATCCTGCTGTCAATTTAAGTAAATAAAACAAATTTATAATTTTATTTTTACTATTATAATTTTAAGCAGAAATCTTCACTTTTTTTTAATAAATTCAATTCAGTCGGCGAAAAATTTTCATTATCCTGCTTTATGCAGCAATCACGTGCTGCTGCAAAAGCATTTTATGATTTAATGCCACACCAAAACAAGTGAAGTTACTCCCCCACCACCCACCTTGTCCTCATTGCTCAGGTCCTATTGTTAAATAAAAAAATTCACAAAAAAATAGTTTTGAATAGTGAAAAAATACTCTTCCAGATTTTTATTGTTATCGTCATTTTGGTTTAATATTATTTACTTCATTTAATGTTGGATTTTCTTTTTCTATTTAAATCAAAGTGAGGTGAAGTGATAATTTCCACTGTGATGCAGATAATCCACATTATAAATATTTTAAAAATGAGTTTAACAATCCTGACGGTGGTAGAAACGTAGTGAAACTTGCATTTTAAAAGTGCTAAAATGCACATTTGAAATTGTTTATCTCTCAAATATGTCGTATTATAGAAATATACTCGTAATCCACATATTTTAATACTGTCAGAAAAGTTAAATTTAAATCACATACTACTTTAACATGTCTGTAGATAGTCAATATTCAGTAGGGAGCAAATAATTTACTGAGTTTAAGATTACCGGCATGATTTTTTTATTATATTATTTTGGAAAATAAAAAAATAGTTAAACATTTTATTAATTGATAAAATAAATAAATAAATTTATTAATTTAATTTTATTTATTATTAATTAAATTAATTAAATAAATAAATAAATTCATTATTTCAGTTAATTTTATTCGAATAATTTTGATCGAATAATTTTGATTCAAATAATTTTATTTGAATAATTTTTTTCGGTTGATTTTCTTTGAATTATTTTAATCAATTAACCCTTTAAAGCCGAATATAACTCATATTCTATTCGATTAATTTAGTCGAATAATTTTGATATAATTTATATTTTTGAAATGATTTTTGCTGTAATAATTTTATTTAAATCATTTATATTCGTTTAGTAATATTTTTTCTTGTAAATTCATTCATTCGACTACTTATGTATATTTGAATTTCTCTGCTTCGATTATTATATTATTCGAATAATTTTTATTTGAAAAACTTTTTCAAATAATTTTTATTTTATCAATTGTAAGGGAATAATTTTTGTTCGATTGGTTTTATTCGATTAATATTATTCGAATATTTTTTTTGGCTGCTTTTATTTGAATTATTTTCATAAGGTTATTTTTAAAACTAGAAATCAATTAACCCTTTTAAGCAAAAAATAGTTTATATACTTTTTTTTTAAATTTTGTTGTACTAATTTTATTTAAATCATATACATTCTATTTTTATTTGTTTTATTTTTATTTGTTTATTATATTTATTATATTATATTTATATTTATTTGTTTTGTTTATTTGAATAAAAATTATTCGTTTATTTTTTTTCTTGCAAATTACATTGCATTACATTACTGCTTTAATTTGAAAAACTTTTTAAAATAATTTTTATTTTATCAATTTTATGAGAATACTTTTTATTTTTTTAGTATTATTCGACTAATTTTAGTCGATTAATTATATTCGAATAATAATAAAAACTAGAAATCAGTTAACCCTTAAAGCCAAATACGATTTACATATATCCTATTTGATTATTTGATTCGAATAATTTTGATTAAATTGACTTTTTTCAAATGATTTTTATTTGACTAATTTTATTTACATAATATTTATTCTATTGATTTTATTTAAATAAGAATTATTCGTTTAGTTTTTTTCTTGCAAATTCATTCATTGATTCAAATTCATATTACGACTTCTTTTATTCTCTGATTCGATTATTATTTATTCAAATAATTTTATTTTTTATAATTTTTTGAAACATTTTTAATCAATTATTTTTGTTCGAATAATTTTTATTCGAGTAATCTAATTGGAATATTTTTTTTCGTTTGCTCTTATTTGAATTATTTTCATGTGGTTAATATATTTAAAAATTAGAAGTCAATTAACCCTTTAAGGCCATATTAGATTCTTATGTTGTTCCTTAAATTTTATTCGAATTATTTTGACTTAATTCATATTTTTTAAATTGCTTTTTATTTGCCATTAATTTTATTTAAATAATATTTATTTCAATATTTTTTCAAATTACAATGATTCGGTTACTTATGTTCGATTTGCTCTCATTCAAATTTTTTTTCGAATAATTTTTGTGCGAATACTGTTATTCAACTAATTTTAATTTTATTTACTTTATTTGAATAATTTGGATTCAATTAATTTTACTCGAAAAATTTTTATTCGAATAATTTGATTCGAATATTTTTTTTATAGATTTTATTTAAATTTTTTTCATGCGGTTAGTTGAATTATAAAATAAAACTTAATTAACCACTTAAAGCCAAATATGATTCATATGCTATTCCTTAAATTTTATTCGAATAATTTTGATTTATAACTAATTTTATTTTATTTAAATCTTATATATGTATGTATTCGATTAATTTATTTGAATAATATTTTTTCCTAATTTTTTTTGCAAATTATATTGATTCGATTGATTGATTTTTTTTGAATTGCTTTATTTCGATTATAGTTTTATTCGAATAATATTTATTTGAATGACTTTATTCAAATAATATAGATTTTATTCATTTTATTTCTATAATTTTGTTTCAATTAATTTTTATTTGATTAATTGTTATTCGAATTATTTTTATTCGATTAATTTTATTCGAATAATTTTTTTTCATTTGCTTTGATTTGAATTGCTTTCAGGCTTAAATCTGTTTAGTTTGATTTGAATAATTTTGACACGATTAATTACTTTTGAGCAATTTTGATGCGATTAATTTTATTAGATTAAAAGTAAGTGGAAAATGTTGTTTTCAAATAACGCAACTAGCAATAAAATAAATATTGTTAAATTTAGTTATTTATATCATTAATCTATTAAATATTTTGTTACGTGCCCTGAAAAACTTCAAGCTAGAAATATAATTTTTTTATAATATTTTTATATATTAAAAAAAGTTCAGACATGTTGCTCTTTTATGCATTTGTATTGCAGAGCTCTGTTCAAAAAATCTCTCTGCTGCCTCTAAGACTTTACGCCACCCTAATTTTGCACCTAAGTAGTACAAATATTTAGTATTATCATGGCATTATGTGATGATGGTATATGTATTGTACATATGTGTATGCAAAGTGTCTATGATATGCATATTAAATCATACATCCCCTTAAACACTTTACCATACATCTATACATTTTCCGATTTTCTCTCCCAGTTTATTGTAAATTTATGCAAAAGTAAAGATTTTTTTCAATTGTTGTCACACGATAAAATGCCATAAATATTTTAAACAAAAACATTTCACTCACATATAGTATATGGATACCAGTTGCAAACGAAGCTTCGAAAAAGAGTTTAATGCCAAGACAGCGGCATAAAAATGCATTATTCATAATTTATCTATGGAAAAAGATATACGAGATTTAGCCGTTTTCTAATATATTCTTTTACTGACACGAATGGCATAATAAAAGTATAATGTAGATTTTTGCAAGAGTTTGAAAATTTAGTAAACATTTTAAACGGATTATGTTTTAAGTTGCTAAAAAAATTATGATGGATTGATGGGGTGAGAAAATAAAAGAAAATATTTGGAATATTTTATATAATATGATGAGTATCAGGCGGAAGAAATTATTCGCTTGTCTGTGAAGCTCTCACTTGCGCTTTATAACTTTAAAATTAAAATACTAGCCCAAATCACAATCTTGAGCAAATGGTCTTGCATCATAGTATGTGCAAAATATTATACTATATTGATACTCACCACTTAACAATTCTTAGTGGTGAATACCAATATATGAGTACTATAGCATTTTGCACATGCAACGATACAAGACCATTTGCACAAGATTGTGAATTGGGCTACTGTTTCATTGTGTCGAAGCAAAAAATACAATTGTGTGTGATTTATTCGGAATACTAAACGTTACGGTTATTACTTAACTATATATCAGTGATTTAAAATCGTTTTATTATTATATATTTCATATTCTAAATATATTATAATACACCAAGTCCAATTTAGTTAGTATAACTATAGCTGTCATGAAGTTTTTCCTTATACATAACAAACTGTGAAAGTATTTTGCACGCACTTTTTCAACATTAATAAATTGTAATTTCCATTGACTTGATAAAACTTTGTTGTTCTGCAGCGGTTTTCTTTCACTTTTCATTTATTTTTTGCTTCTGTAGCAACTCTTTGTGTTACAATGTTGCCATTGGTTTTGCGATAATGAAAATGCCACCGCGAAACAGACACTCCAGTGACAGCAGCATAAGTACCACAAAGTGCACAGCATACCGAAATAAAATATAAAGTAATCAGAATTTTTTTTAAATCTTTGCAATACATTTTAACAAACAGGCTCAGATGTTGGTAATTTGTTGGCCAGAAAGTTAATTAAAACAGAAGTAAAAAAAAACCTACCATAACAATAAAAGAGACAAGTCATTATTGAAGGAGTGACATACATATACATATAATTCAATATTTTCATGCATATAATGCCCGCATAAGAATCGTGTTGATTGGGGTGTGCCACATACATATATTACATGTACTTAAAACTAGAATTCTCATTTGGTTTATATTAAAATTAATATATTTACGTTATACAACACTTACAAAATAATAGGGCTCTAATGACTGATTCTAGCAGAGCTGACCAAAAATATACTCGAATTATAATCAGAGTCTTATTGAAGAGCAGTTGATGCAAGTCAAAATTTAAAATGCGTCCCTGCCTTGGTTCTTTTTGCCAGCACACATGAGGCCCCAAAAATGCAAAATCATCAAGGTTTTCTAGCTAAATTTGTATATCATTAAAACAATGACAACATGTTGGTATATGTAAAAGTATCTTATACATATAAATTGCAAATTTGAAAAGTCAAGTAAATTTTCAAATCCTTCAAATTATGATCAAAGACTTTTTTATTTGCAGATTGATTTGAATTAAAAATATTCAGTGCTTGTAAATGTTGAAATGGCTGCAAATATTTTTGTAAATTGGTGTGACCCAACAAGTGACCACTGTGTGGAGTTATTTGTAGTCAAAAAATAACTGAGGTTAAGACAACGTTTCTCGGGCTCAACTAGTATTACATACATATACTTCTTGCGATTACGCTACTCATATGGGTTGTAAAATTTAAAGGGCTGGTAAATTTGCAAACTCTTCAAATTGTGACCAATGAATTTTTGGCAAATTTGCTTCAATTGCCAATATCCCATGGTTGCAAATTTTTTTCCTCATGGCTGTAAATTAGCAATGTTTCCTATTTTTTTGTTTGGATTTTTGCTAAATATGTAATTTTTTTATATTCCTTGCGAATTTGCCTCACATATGAATTGTGACATTGCAAGAGCTAGTAAATTTGCGAACCTTAAAAATTGTGATACAAATTTCCATATTTTCTTTGAATCCAAATATCCAATGATTGCGAACTCAAGTACAAATTTAATCCTTGGAAATTGACTACGCAAAAAGATTGTAAAGTTGCAGGGGTTAGTTAATTTGCAAACGCTGGCAAATTTGCAAAGGTTGCAATTTTTTGTGAACTGAAGTAAAAATTGGATTTTTTTAGGGTTCCGTACATCAAAGGTAAAAAAAAAGGAACCCTATTGTTTTCGCTACGCTGTCCGTCTGTCCGTCTGTACGTCTGTCCGTCACACGGTATTTTCTCAGGAACCGTAAGAGCAACTGACCTAAAATTTGGAAAGAGTATGTAGAACCTTGGGCGCTACAACAACAAGTACATGAGAATTAAAAATTAAAGGGTGTTCCAAAACGAGCAACGAAAAATTTTAAAATCCCATGTAACTTGAAATTTGTTAGTGTATTTTTATACAGACTACAGCAATTAACACTAAAATTTAAAAATTTTAAATTAAAGGGTGTTCTATCAGTTAATGCAATTTTGACTATGTAATTTTGACAACTTGCTATGTCTTGGGAACCTTAAAAGGCAAAAAAAAGGTAAAACAAAAAAATTCGAAAATTATAAAACACCAAACCAAAAAAAAAATCGGCAAAAATTAAAAAAAAACGCTAAAACGAAAAAAATCACCAACATTAAAAAAAAATTTCTAACACTAAAATAATACGCGAAATTCGAAAAAATCGTCCAAATGAAAAAAATCGGCAAAATAAAAAAAGCGCCAAAAACCGAAAAAAAATCGACAAACGCGAAAAAGGATCCAGCAACAAAATAATTCTTAATATGAAAAAAAAAATCCCCAAAATGAAAAAAATCACCAAAGTTAAAAAAAATCGGCAATTTGAAAAATCGCCAAAGAAATGAAAAAAAAGTGTCAAAACTAAAAAAGCGCCTAAATGAATAAAGTCTCCAAAATGAAGAGACGTCGAAAACCGAAAATCGCTGAAAATTAAAAAAAAAATCGCCAAAATGAAAAAAACGCCAAAATGGAAATAAAAATCCAAAAACCGAATAAGTCGCCAAAACAAAAAGAAAAGCGCCAAAATTAAAAAAATCGTGAAAGTATAGAAAAATCGCCAAAATTAAAAAAAAAACGAAAAAAATGCCAAAACTATATTTTGTATAGGCTACTAAAGTTCATATTGAATTACATATCTCGTATCCGTGGGGAACCCTTCGTGTGCGGGTCAAAGTCGCATTTTACTAAATTTATTTAAAATATATTGCAGTCTGGCTGATGCTAAGCCCTCAGAGCTCTTCGAGCCTTCTAATCTAGAGTACCATTTAATTTGTTAAATATTGAATTATTTTTATTCCCTGGAACTTAGCTACGCATTAGGATTTTTAAATTGCAAGGGTTAGTAAATTTGCAAACGGTGGCATATATGCAATGGTTGCAAATTTTTTGTGAACTGAAGTAAAAAATAAATTTTTTTTTAAATATATTGCAGTAGTCTTACTAAAGCCAAGTTATCAGAACTGGTCGAGCTTTCTAATCTGCAGGTTCTCAAAAAGTTCCAGCTAAAACTATATTTTGAAATATTTTAAAGGACAAAAACTTAATTAGTCAATATTCCAAATATATACAACATCAACTCTGGCCTTCTTGTCGTTATCAACTCCTCGACAAAATTGAAGATTTATTTCCCAAGGATTGTGAGAAAACATTACTAGATAAATAACTAATCCAAATCTATTCATTTTATGTTACCACAAATTAATATTATAGATGTTGCAAATGGAATGAAAAAGTTGTTGTTTGTGGCTTTTGCTACAACATTGCCCCTTCCACTTGTGGCCAAGTGAGTGACAAAATAAATTTGAAGCAACCCCCCTCCCCTGCTTGTTCTTGTGCCTACTTATCTTAATCCTGTTCCAAGTGGTGTGGTCATATGCATCTTCTATTGTAACAGAAGTTTTAAGTTATTTATTTGTTATTGTTCACTTAACACTATTCATTTTGTGCGTTGCAACATGTTTGCGGTTGCATTTGACCTTAAAAAGCGCCTTTAAACTATTGTTATTGCGATTTTGTTGACAGGAGTTTGTATGTGTTTGTGTGTGTGTGTGTGTGTGTTTTTGTGTATGTATGGATATGCCTTTTTTAAGTTCACTTTTAATGGTTGAGTTTGGTTTGGGTCGTTTTGGTCTGGTTTGGTTGCATTTCATTTATTCTTGGTTCATGTTCAAAAGAAAATACTTTGTTTGTTTTGAAACTATTCGAGTGTTGCTGGATCCACTTACTGTTGGTGTTTGTTTGTAATGTTAACAATTTTTTTTTACTTCAGCTCGCAACTACCGTGTACTAAGCGTGAGTGTTTGTATGTGTCTTTATGTGTGTGTGTGTGTCCTCGTGCCACAACATATGCCCAAGTTGTCCTTTTTCAGTGGTTTATTCTCTCGTTGTCTTCCTTTTTAGACCGTTGCAACATATGGTCAGTTTTGTGTTGAATTTTGGTTTAACATTAAAACGATAAAAAAATAGTAGAAGAGGGTTTAATTTAACTATTTATGGTATACAATTTTTTGTATGCTTGCGTGTGTGTGTGTGTGAGAGTGTGTAGTTAGTCCTTTTTCATGACTCTTGAAATATTGCCTTAGTATCAAAGGTAGACTTTGTTGGTATTTTTATTTTAATTTGAAATGGTTTTGGGTCTGTCCGTTTGTATGTGTGTTTGTATGTGTACGTTGTCTTTGTAGTTTCAAACGTAAAAGTAACAAATTATATGTTTGATGTTGACGTTGTTATTGACTTTGGTAGTGTTATTGTTTCATTTTATGTTGACGTAGTTAAATGATGATCTCCGCAACTGATAGCGGCAATTTGGCAATGCATCTTCGAGTAAAATGCGCGTGCAATAGTTTTTATTTGAATATTTAGAACACTGGAAAAAAATTTCCGCATTTCATAAAAAACTTTTAAAATTTATAGCATCCGTTATTTGTAGACGTGTGCAAGATGTGTGTTTTATGCATAAATATGCAAATTTGTATAGGTTGCATATTTGCAATGATTGGACATTTTAGTATTTTATAAAATAAGTAAAAAGTTTGAATTTGCCAAAATTTACTTCAACTAAAAGATAAAAAATTTTGGAAAAATTTAACTGGTGAAAGGTAGACCTTGCAAATCTGTAAATGAAAGGAGTTGTAAATTTGCTAGGCTTAGAAATGTTATAAATGTTTAAATTAAGCAAATTATTGTCGTGTTAAGTATCTAATGTGAAAACTTTTCTTAGTTTGTAAATTTGCAATAGTTGAAATTTTTTTTTTCACTGAAATCAATGATTGTTAATTTGGTATGGCTACAAATATTTGAGTTTTGTATAACAACATATACTTTTTTTAAACCAGAAATAATTGTTGAGTTTTTAGTTTGCGTATCACTTAAAAAAAGTTACTTAAGTTGCAAAAAATTCAAATGTTTAGTATCAGACCTTGCAAATTTACATCACTCGTTAATTGAACATTTTCATATTTTAAGTGCTCCAATTTGCAATGGCAAAGAATTTTAAATTTGAATTGTTAACAAATTTTTTTTAGATAAAAAATTTTTAAATATTAAAAAAAAAAATAAACGGTGAAATTGGCTCTTGCGTAGTAATGGTTTGCAAATTTCAAATTTGCAAGAGACTGAAATGAGAAAAACTATTCAAATAATCAAACTATAGTTGTGTTAAATTTTTAGTAGAAACAATTTTAAAGTTTGTTAGTTTGCAAGGGGTGAAAAATGATTTGTTTTTTTTTTGTGAATTGAGCTTAATGTTAGAATTGCCAGCAAGTATTGCAGTTAAAAAATTTTCAGTTATTACAAAATGTTAGAAGTTAAAACTTAACCTGGCAAATTTGCAAGGGCTTGGTATTGCAAATTTGCAAGAACTAAAAAATTAAAACGATCAAATTATCTTAATATTGTTGAAATTTATAATTTAAAACATTTGTTATTGTTGTAAATTTGCAATGGTTGGAAATGTAAATTCTTTATGAATTGAAGCAAAAGTTTGCATATTACAAAATTTAATTTTTTTTTATTAATATTGATTATATAAAATAATAGTATTTAAAATTCTATAATTGCATATTTGACACATTTTCAAAGGTTTTAAAATTGCAAGGGTTCAAAAATTTCCCTTTTGATAATTTGAAATCAAAGTTTGATATTATTTTTCATATGTAAAATCGTTGCCAACTCTATGGAATTGATTTCTTGCGGGTTGAACTCATGCACTCGTTTGGTATATTTAACTTTCTCTTCAAATTAAATTGATTTCTTGCTTAACGGCTGCCTTTCACATTGAAATTAATGTGTTTTTGATGAGATGATAGAACTATTTTTTTGTTTGCAATTTTTTTTCTCCGTGTACTTCTTGACACTTCTTATCGAACATTGACACTAGCAAAATGCTACCGATAGCACGCTTTAGACGGACGACACTAAAACCTAGGGCAATAAGTTAACTTTTTACACATACATACATATATGTATACCGTTAGTATTTAGTATATGTTTGTAGATGTTGTTGTGAGAAGCCTACTTTGAAAAGCGAAAAATTAATCAACCCCATTTCTTCACTTTGACTTCATACGAGCAACACCCTCACCACGACCAAAAGGACTTTTTTTTCACTTAAAGTCCTTGTATAATAATTTAATGGCTTGAAATGTTAATGATGATGATACCTTTTATATTTAATTTATGTATTATTTTTGTGTGTCTAAAGGACGATTGCATATTTGCAAAGCCGAAGAAAACAAAGTGGTCAGTTTCGAAACGAATTTTGAGGTAAAAATATTTACTCTTTGGCGAGAGTAGAGCAGTTAAAAAGGGATGAAAAGGAATGAATGATTAAAAATATGTTGCTGATAATATTAATAGATTATACGTTTATAGAGAGGGAGAGAGAAGACAATGAACTGAACTTGCACTTACAACTCGTGCTGATCACGAGCCAATGTTGGCAACACATGGTCGTCGTCGTCGTAGAGATGAGTGAACAGTTGGTCTAATTGTTAAAATTAAAAATGTTCAATTTAGAAAAAAAAATAGTTTTTTGTTGAACAACTGACGCTTTTTGCTATATATTTTTGTTGTTGTAGTTGTTTTAAGGGAATAATTTTATGTATGAAAATGAATTACGATTTGAATGATAGTTTAAGTTGAAAGTTGAGAAAGAAAGACATTTGTTAAAGAAATGATTAGTTACAACAAGACCTTCGAATTGTTAAGATCGTTGCAATAATAATAAGAAAAAACCAAAGGAATTTTAATAAGTAAATAACATAGAAATCCTAAAGGATACATTTAAAACTAAAACGCTAAATATAATGAATTTAAGTGAGAACTATACAGTGTCCTACAAATATATACCAACGGATTTTACTTACTCCTCCTCAATAGAAGATGATAGTTCTAGTCAATACATGACTAGTCCCAACTATGCAGCGAATGGCCAGTATATAAACAATAACATTTACTTGGATAATTGGCCAGCAAATGCCGATATAAATACGATTAATACAGTCGACTTTTACCACCCACAACAATCGCTTAATAATAACACATGTACGGCAAATGAAGCAAGCGAACAAAGTTTAAAGAAGAACCGAAAAGCCAGTACAAAGTCTTCAAGGAATAGCAAGAAAATAAACTCTAATAGCAGAAAAACGCCTGCTTTAAATCCCCCACATCCTCCTAGTCCCACTGTGCTGAAGAAAAGGCGCCAAGCAGCAAATGCCCGTGAGCGTAAACGCATGAACGGTTTAAATGAGGCCTTCGATCGCTTAAGAGAAGTTGTACCAGCCCCCTCGTTAGAGCAGAAACTGTCCAAATATGAAACCTTACAAATGGCCCAGACTTACATTGTTGCCCTAATGGATATGCTGGACCAGGGAGTGGACTCCTCGGATAACAGCTACAACAGTTTGTATTCACCCAGCAGTATGGCCTCAACGGATATAAGTTTGTCGTGAAGTTATTTAGAAAATTTTTGAAATTAATGATTTGAAAAATATTTGAAATAATGCACGAGTCCTTGCCAGGAAGTGTTTCTCTTCAACTATGCTGCTAACCAAAGACTTGGGGTAACTTCTGTAATTAATCAGCAATATTTTATTTTTTTATAATTTTGTTACATATTTTCTATGTCCACTGAGAGAGGACTTGTGTTTGGTGCTGAGTTCGAAATATATTTTAAAATAAAATTGGAACTTCTTTTTAAAGCTAAATCAATCAAAGTTATCACTGTTTTGCTTTAATCTAGGCGAACATTTTCGTACTCGAAGTCGAGATATGCGAACCACAATAAGGCCGCACATAACGATTCCTGCAAGAAAACAAAAAAATTTAATAAATCTGACGATTTATTGTGATTTGAGTGCAGTAATCTAACTTCATGATGATGAAATCCTTGAAACTAAGAATTATTAAAAATATTTTTCTCGCAAAAAGAAAATTTCAATTTTAAAAAAATGCCACAACGAGTTTTTCGTATAGAAAATATTTTGATAACTTTTGAACATCTGTCTTAAATTTTTTAGAATATTTTTTGTTAAATAAAATTAGTTTTCAATTCAAATATTTATGAAAACCATATTTTTTTGACATTTATCAAGGTTTTTTTATCCAAAACAAAACCTATTAGCTTAAAATTTTCCAAGACTTCAACCAAACAACTGCAATGTAGCCAATTCACACACCTTTTTATATACAAAGGCTGAGTTTTTAGTACAAATTAAAAAAAAAACCATGGTAGCATCACTAAGTTTTACTAAATTTTAAGTACATTCTGCCAAAATCTAGTGACGAAGTAGATTTTGTTTTGTAATCTACTAGATTTTACCCGAAATCTTGTAAGTGCTAGATTTTGCTCAAATGTAAGTAGTGCGTTTACATTTGAGCAAAATGAGGGATTTTTCATTGAAATATTTATCGGTAACTAGATTTTTCCATAAAATATGTAAACATATAGAATTTTTTTTCAAAAACATTTTTAGCAAAACGAAGCAATTGCATCAAAAATAAAAACATTGTGACATATTTTCTACAGAAAAATTGCGTTAAAAATATTACATCTTAAAAAATTAAATTTTATTAAATTTGTGGTGGACTGAACCAATTTATCTTAACAAAAAAGTACATATAGCAAAATTATCGATAACAAAAGAAAATATAAACAATTTAAAATAAATAATAAATTATATTTATTTTTGGTTAGATTTTTGTAGAAAAAAATTTTAAATGAATTTCTTTTTCGATAACTTTTTTTTGTAAAAATATTTTTATCGACAAGTTTTATTTAGAAAAAATTTAAAAAAATTTTTTTATTTTATCAATATTTCTTATTGATAAAATTTTGATGAAATTTTTATACAAATATGTTTTAATATTCTTTTTAAATTTATCCCTAATTTTTGAATAAAATATATTTGTTACTGGTAAAATTTCTATAGAAAATATTTTTAAAACTTTTTTTCGATAATTTTTTTGGGAAAAAAATTTTTTATCGAGTGTCATTTAGAAAAAATTGTACAAATTTTCTATATAGAAAAAATTTTTAAAAATTTTTTTCGACAACTTTTTTGTGAAAAATATTTTTGTCAACAAATTTCATTTAGAAAAAATTTTATAATATTTTTTATTTTATTTTATATTTTTTTATCAATATTTTATTTTTTAAATTGTATGAAATTTTTATAAAAAATTTATTTATTTCTGCTAAAATTTGTACAAAAAATATTTTTAAAATCTTTTTTCGATAATATTTTTTGTGGAAAAACTTTGAACAGTTTCTATTTGAATCATAACAAACTGATAGTCAAAATAATCAGCTTACAAAATTTACATTTAAAAAAGTTTTAAATAAAGGTTTTGTCGATAAATTATTTAACAAAAAAAATATAGAAATTTTAACGAAATTTCTTAATAAAAATACTCGTATATTGATAAAATTAAAAAATTTTGTATAACAAAAAATCTTTCTATAGAAAAATTACATTTATATAATTATATTTTGTATAATTTTTTGTTCTAAATATAACTTAATGATAAAAATTTTTTTCACAAAAAATTATCAAAACAAACTTAAAAAAATTTTATTTTTGAAAAATTTTACTAGTAACGAGTATATTTTATTCAAAGATTATGGATAAATTAGAAAATAACTTATTTTCGGTAAAAATTTCATCAAAATGTCGAGCTTTATTTTCGATTTTATTGTTATCGACAAAAATTAAATTTTCCAGGAAAATGTTGTTCCAAAATTGTGGCTTACGATTAAATTTTACAGCACGTATCTTAAAAGTTAACAACAATTTTGGCATTTTGATAATCTTAAACATGGCTTGGGCCCATACAATTGTAATTTCAATAAAAATTCTATTTTCGATAACATGTGGCTTACGATAAAATCATAAATGATGCTCGATGATATCAATAAAAGATATTGATAAAATTCCAAAAAAAGATTGATTTCCAAAAATCTTCTTGATTAACAAATTTTTCTAAAATAATTTATCGAAAAGAAATAATTAAAAAAAATTTATGCAGAAATTTTACCGGTAACAAATAAAAAAAAAAACATAAAATTTTATCGATAACAAAAAGTCTTGAAAAATGTATGGATGCATTGAATGAATTTTTTTCTGTGTAAAATTATCAGCAACATTATTTTCTATAAAAATTCTATCAATAACAAAACTTTTATGTGAAAAATTTTATCGATAACAAAAACTTTTTCTTAATAATTTAACGATAACAAAATTTTTTTTTAAAAACTATTTATCAACAAGAGTTATCAATAATAATTTATATTAATATAATTATTGAGAACAACAGTTTTTGTTATAAAAGTTATCGATAATAAAAATTAGTTTTAAAAAATATTTCGTTCAAATAAATTTCTTTCAAAATAATTTCAAAAATTTTCTTAGGAAAATAAAAAAATATATGCAATTTTTTTTCTATGGTTTAAATATCGATAACAATAAGTTTTTGATATAAAAGTTATCGATAACATAAATAAATTTCTTAAAATTCTTGGTGAAAAAGAATAAAAAATTGTTAAAATTGTATGGTTTATTTATCGTTAAAAAATATTTTGACATAAAAGTTATCGATAACATAAAAATTATTTTAAAAATCTGCGTTGAAAAATTTTTCTTTCAAAATAATGAATAAAAATTTTCTTTTTTAAAATTTGCAAATAGAAATATAAGAAATTTTTTCTCTTGGTTATTTATCGATAACAAAAAGTTGTAATAGAAAATGTATTGGTAAAAAAAATTTGTCGTACACAATTTAACATCATTAAAAAATTTTATAAAAAATTATTCGATAACAATAATTTTTTTAAGGAAAATTTATCGATAATAATAATTTACGATAGGTATTTAAACGATAACAGTAATTTAGTTAAAAAAAATTCTTACGATATATTTTTTTATGTGAAACTTGTCGATAAAGAGATTTCTCCTAGAAATAATTCTTTGCTTGTCATGTCATATTTCCCCGGATTAGGGTTTGTTTAATGTCTTACCATAAAGTCCTTGAATCCTTACCGACATCTGGCGCTTTTGAAATTTTAAAGAGTCTGATTTGCAGACTCAAGAGTTTGAGGAAGTTGAACGAAATCTTTGTGAAAATGATGATATAGTTTGTAATTGTTGTTGCAGTGCTGTATAAAGTTGTTTGCTCGAAGGACCATAAGCAGACACAATATGCTTATATGACGGTGATATAGCTATAGAGAAATTAACTGCTTAGGTCTGACTTAGTTCTTGGAAGAGACTTGTATAACTGATTTCTCCCTCTGCTTCAAAGTTTATAAAGCCTAAACAATTTATTTTCATTACGACAAGATTTTGCTCTTACTAAGGGTATAAAAATTTGAATATTAAAACCAATTTTGCTAAAACATGTGTTCCACTACAAGAAACTCTTATAATACAAATTTTTCTAACGCTTTTCTATTAATTTTAAATCAATTAAAAATTATTATCTCTTACCCCAATAAATAGAGTGTATAGAATGATTATCTTCCACGCAATTCCCTACAGGCAAACTTATTCCTTTCAACTTTCTTTTTAAAACTTTACTAAGCAAACTTTTAAGCATTTGATGTATAGTGAAGGAAAAATATTAAATTTAGTTATTATAAATTCTTCTCAATCCCCAAACTTTGTGGTACGTGTGTATATTTTATTTTTTTTATATTATTTTCAAAGAATTTTCTCACAAAAGCTTTAATAAACTTTGATTTTGTCTTTAGCGTAATTGTGGCCACAACATGAAATCAAGTTGTTGCCTGCCAAAAAAAAAAAAATAACAAACCAAATTAGCACGTGTTTAACATAAAATTTGATGAGTTTTTTCTTTTTCAAATGCCTAACGGGTTTAAAAATCAAAGATGTACTTAGAAATGATGAGAGAAATGCGTGCAAAAAAGTAAAATTTAACGGTAATTGGTGTTTGAGAGAAAAGGTGGTCGGGTAGGCCCAGTAGGAAATTAAGTTGCTGCTAAAAAAAAAGCTTATAATAACTTTTACTTTAAATGAGTAAATAAATTCAGTAAATAAAGGTTGCGTAAGGACATTATAGATCTAGGGTTTCAAGTAGAAAGGCCCTAACTCGTATTTTTTTAGGAAATTTTAGTTATTCAGTGATTCCAATATATTTCAAACAAATAACCCTCGTCGCAAAAACTTATTGCAATAATGTTAAAAATAACGATTTAACAAACAGTTGTAACTGCTTTTAAAAAAATACTTTTAGAATATTGCAGTTTCTATTATGTTTTCAATTCCGTTTTTGGCGATTTTTTTAGTTTTGAAGTTCTCTCTTAGTTGTGGTGCTTTTTTCGTTTCGGGTTTTTTTCGGATAAGGTCTGTGTTTCCGGTTTGGCGTTGTTTTTTATTTTAAGTGACTTTTTAGGCTGTGGCAATTTAATTTAGTTTAGCAATTTCTCGTTTTGGCAATTTTTTCTTATTCTTTTTTTTTGCGATATTTTCGTTTTTAGAGTTTTTTTTTAGTTTTGGCGCTTTTTCTTATTTTTATCGGTTTTTTTGAATTTTTGGGGTTTTTTCTTTTTGCTATAGTGGCGTTTTTTCGGTTTTTGAGATTTCTTCGGTTTTTGGCGTATTTTCGTTTATGGCGTTTTATTTAAGGATTTTTTTCAGTTACGGTGTTTTTTATTTTTGCAACTGTTTTTAGTTTTGGCGCTTAATTTTCGTTTTGATTATTTATTTCGGGTTTTTGGATATATTTCTTTTTTATCGAGTTTTGGTGATTTTATTTAATTTTCCCGTTTTGTTTGTTGGTCTTTGGATTTTTTTTTGTTTTTTTGGGACTTTTTTCGTTCTTTTGTTTATGAGGATTTTTTCGCTTTTTTGGCGATTTATTTATGCGTAATAATTTTTTTTGGTTTGGTTGCTTCTTTTCGTTTTAGCGAATTTTTTGTTGTTTGTGGGATCTTTTGACATTTTCTTCTATTTCTGACAGTTTCTGCGGTTTTCGACGATTTATTTCAGTTATGCGATTGTTTTTAGTTTAAGCGCTTTGTTTTAGCTTTTTTTGTTTTTAGCGATTTTTTAGGTTTGGTGCTTTTATTGTTTTTCTGATTCTTGACGATTTTTTTTGCTATGGTGTTTTTTTAGTTTTGACGTTTTTTTTTAGTTTATGGCGGTTTTTTACTTTTGGCAATTAATTTAGTTTAAGACATTATTTTTAGTTTTATCGCTTTTTCTCAGTTTCAGCGATTTTTTTGCTGTTTTTGGTACTTCTTCTTAGTGTTTGCTTATTTTTTCCTGTTCTTGGCGATATTTTCGTTTTTTATTAATTTTTTTTTGGCTTTTGCATATTTTTCCACTTGGATTTTTTTTAATCTCTGGCGTTTTTTATTTTCAATTTGTAGCGATTTTTTCGTTAACGGCGTTTTAGTTCAGTTTAAGCGATTTGTTCTTGCTTTTGGAATTTTTTCGTTTTGGCGATTTTTTTCTGATTTTGTAGCTTCTATTAGCTTAATTGTTTTTTTCTTTCTTGGTTTTTGGTGATTGTTTTTTATCGCGATTTTGTTTAAATTTTTGGCGATTTTCTTAGTTTTGGTGTTTTTCTTAGTTTTAGCGATTTTCTTAGTTTTGCAACTTTTTTTGCGGTTTTTGTTTTTTTTTGGGTTTTGGCATGTTTTTCTGCTCAGGCGCAATTTTTCTTTTTGGTACTTTTTTTAGATTTTGCCGTATATTTTAGTCCAAGAGATTTTTTAGTTTAGCGTTTTAGGAGGCGATTTTTTCTCTTTTTGGCGTTTTTTTCTTTTGGAATTCCTTAGTTTCACCGTTTTTGAAAACTTGAACAGAGTGCCTCTTACTGTTTCCAGGATACAGCAATTTGCCAAAAAAAAATTACATTAACTGATGGAATAGCCTTTAATTTTGATTTTCTTAAATTTCAGTGTTAAATGGTGTAGGCTGCATAAAATTTAGACTAGCTTTGAAAATTTCAATTGTCTGTATATAATTGTGTTTATAATACAATAGGATTTCAATATGTTTCGTTATTTGGTTTCGAACCCCCATTAATTTTTAACTGTCATTTATTTGTTTTTGCTGAAAATTTCAGATCCGTAGCTCTTATGGTTCTCGAAAAAGCAGCCCAAGATAAACAGACAGACGGAAGGACATCTTACCGTAAGCAATAGGTTTCCTTTTCAACTTTAGTGAACTCTTAAAAGTATATAGGAGCATATTTAATATATTTTATCTCTACAGGGTTTGAATATTCCACCTGTACGACTACGTGCCTTTAGCATTACAATAAAGGATTTAAATAAGAGATTTAGTTTAAGCCCGCTACTGTTTACTATTTATTTTCAGGCCTCTTGAACATCCTTTCTTTCATCCCTTTATAAACCATTATTTCCACAGCACAAAGCATTTGCCAAAGTTTTAAAAAAAATTTTTTTTGCAGGTTTCTTACTTTGTGAAACACAAAAGTATCGTTACCATAAAATTGCGTGTCTAAGTGTTGTTTATAGGCAATAGAAACCGGCAGGCAGAAGGACGGACAGACAGACAATTGTAAATGTTCGTTTTTAATGTGTTGAATGCCATTTGTGTAAACGTAATTGCTCTCCCATCTCTTCTGCTATAGGCAAAAATAAAAGATTACGTAATTTACCAAATTTTACTAAATGTCCTTGCATCTGTAGGAAGATATGCTTGTATTTTTATTACAATTTTGCTCTCCTCTCTCTCTCTCTCTTTCTCTCTCTTTCCAAGTATTGAAAAAGATTAGAGATTATTTATACCAAATTTACTAAATGTCTTTAGCATGTACAGACATATATGTATGTATGTTTGTATGTGCATATATTTTTAGTAAAGTTATTGTGATTTTAATTGTAATTGTTAAGATTATTCTATTTATCTAGGTGTAAGTTTAATACTAGTATTCAGAAACAATTATTTAACTTAAATGTTGACTTAACATAAGAATTTTATATGAGAAAACCGGTTTAAAGAATGCTTTAACTTTAATAATTTTTTATGAATACCGGTGTTTGTAGATGTTTAATTTATAGCTGGATATAAATGTTTAATTTTTAACTTTATTTTAAGTTCAAATTTTAGCAGCAAGATACCAAAATGATATTAAAAGTATTATAACAATTTTGTAAGGATTTTTTATATAAAAGCTTCTTCTTTATACATAATTTTTTCTTAAACAAATTTAAGAACATTTTTTATTAAATGTTGCAAATAGAACAAATAAAAACTTATGACTACCAAAAAAAAAGGAAATTGTAAAAATCTTTTTAATATCAAATAATCCCGACCTCCTGTTTCTCACTTTAAAGTACAACATTTCTTGCCTTTTTTCCCCCTAAATAAGCCATGAGCTTAACAACATCATTTTAACCTTTTCCTTTTTTTGTCCTTAACTCTTACAATATCATGTATATTTTTGATACGAAAATTAAACTTCTTTTTATCAATTTATATTTGAAAGCTTTAAGGAAACATGAACTAAAGAAAAAAATATATAATAGTCATTCATACCTCAACCTTAAGCATTTATGTATGAATAAAATACAACTACGGCCCGAAATGAAATTATATTTCAAGGCAAACTTTTGTGGCATGAAAAGAAACAATAAAGAAAAGACCTTAAAATAATGTATGTACTTCTAGCAAAAAAATTATTATAAAAAAAGGATGAGCAGAAACTAAACGAGTAAAATTGCACAGCAGTTTTTGTATATTAGTTAATTTTACTTTTGATTTAGTGAATTGAAAAATTATCAGGATAAGCATGCTTGCCATAATTTTTTTTTTGCCAAGAAACTTTTTAATGAAGTAACCCAGTAAAAAAAGAGACTCCAAAAAAGTCATGAAAATCTAGAGTTTGCGATCTGGAAGTAGTGAAAATTTCGATCGGATCTAATGATTTTTACATAGGTTTGTCATAGCAAGAAGTTCTCTTTTTCGATGCCTGGTCACTGAATTGGAAGCGATATTAAGAAAAATTCCCTTTTTTGTGTTCTATAATAATATTTTTATCCTGGAAAAGTGGTAAATAGGTACCTATTTTAACAATTCGTTTCTTTTTATACGAATTTAAGCCCGAAACAGTGTTTTCATGTAAATTTAAGAAAATAACTTTTAAATTTTAGACTAAAATTAGTTCATTAATTTCTTAAAAAAAACATTTTTTTATTAAATTCTGGTGAGTAATTTCTAACACTATGGAGGAGTTACAAGGTTTTGTTTTACTAAAGTAAGCTTCACTCAGCTCAGCTCAGCTCAGTTCAGCTCACTCTCGGCAAATTAAAAATATCGATTTTTGGAAGCAATGAAAATGTAGTTCCACTAGAATGACTTCCATTTTTTTCACTGGGAATTTTTGAAAAGACTTACATTTAACAATTCTGCCAAAAAAATAACTTTAATTTAAAGATCTGATAGAGGGTGGCATTGGCTGAAGTAGTTGGCATGTTGACTACAAAACCGAAGGTCGTGGGTTCAACCTCGATATCCAAAAATTATTAAATGATAATAACACGAATTTTTCTAATGAACATTAGTGTCCCTTCAACAGATATTAATCCTAATGTAACATCAGAGTGCCCTCCCTCGTTGTATAGCAGAATCATCAGCAAAGTAAAATAACTTATAAAATGGCTACTAACAAACAGCTTCAAAAAAAAAAAAAAAATTAATACGCCTCATTTAACACTAGAGGCGCTGCAACACTGCATTATTCAAAACGAGCAAAAAAACAGAGTTGTAAAAGAATGAATATTTTTTCTCTGTCTCTTCTCTCACCGCCTGTCTTCTCTATCACAATCCCTTTCCTAAAGAAGGTAACACCGATTTATAGAAGAAGGCATTAATTGCCTGAGGCCGATGCCACGTTCTAAGCGTCTAAGCGGTAAGCGTCTGAGCCGCGAATTTGAGCGGCAAGTGGCCACGCAATGAGCGTCATTTCTGAGCAGTTAGTGCAGTTAATTGTTAAAATGCCCTTGTCAAGAGAGGTTTGTTTAATGTTTTTACGCGAAAATCGTATTCATATTTACAAGAATTTAATGCGTTTAAGAAAAAAAAGAAGATTTGGCATTCATCCTATAAATCAAGTAAGGCGACATTACGGCGAATTTAACCATTTATATACAAATCTGCGCAAATTTCCAGACAGATTTTGGCAATACTGCCATATGTCGGTGAAATCCTTTGATTTGCTGTTGCAAAAAGTTAACACCAGATTGAAAAAACATGAACAAGCAATTTCTGTAGAGCAAAGGCTAGTTTTAACTTTGAGGTAAGTTAATTTTTTATTTATTTGCTTTGAATTGTGTACATGTATATTTGCAGGTTTTTAGCTACAGGACATTCCTTCCGAGATTTAGCGTTTGCTTTTCGAATGGGTAGAAGCACCGTCAGCAATATCATTTCAGAGACATGCATTATCATATGGGAAGAACTTGTTCAGGAATACATGTCTATACCAACAGAAGAGCACCTTAAAAAAGTGATAAGCGAATATTACAGGCGTTGGAGGTTTCCAAACTGTTTTGGTAGCATTGATGGAAAGAAAACACTGTCAAATTAAATGTCCGCCGCATTCTGGGTCGCATTTTTTTAATTATTTACACTATTTTTCTATTGTACTGCAAGGTGTGGCTGACGCAGACAAAAAATTTATTACAATCGAAGTGGGAGGAAGAGGAAAGCAAAGTGATGGCGGTACTTTTGCTGGATCTACATTGTTCAAATTGCTTGAAGCAAATAAATTCAATGTCCCTTCACCACGACCACTGCCTGGGTCAAATATTGTTGTGCCGAATTTTTTGATTGGTGATGAAGCGTACCCACTCAAAACGTATTTGTTAAGACCCTATCCTCGTAGAAATTTGAATCCGCAAACCGAATTTTACAATGAGCGTCTTTCAAGGGCAAGAAAATGCATTGAATGTGCATTTGGAATTTTAACCTCAAAATGGCGTTTTCTACAAAAAAATATTGAAACAAAACCAAAAACTGCAATTAATCTTATAAAATGTGCATGTATATTGCACAATTTTGTACGAGAATGTGATGGGGACAGTGATCTTGATTATGTACAAGTAACTGCAACGTTAAACAATGAGTCAACAGAAATAAATACGGATGAACAATCCCGTTACAACAGAAGCAGCAGTAGAGCGTTGAATATTAGAAATGAATTAACACAGTATTTTTGGGATTTTAGACAATAAATGAAATGTATTAAATAAATATATATGTATGTACATAAATTAAATAAAATCTTTCCAGGTAAAGTTTATTTATTATCTTTGGATTTCAATTTTTGTAGTATTAAATTTTGGATTTCTCCTCGAATTTCTAATTTTTCGAAATTATCAAATTGTTCCATAAAGGGTAATAAACTTTTAAAAAACTGCAGGTCGGCATTATCTTCTTTTTTCTCCACCTCTTTTTTAAGTATTTCCATCGTTTCCCTTTCCAATTTAAGAAATTCTGCATCAACATTCATTGCTGCACTCTTCCTTTTTTTTCTTAATGGGAATGGAGTGCAGCAATCAGATGTATTGCTAGCGCTGGGCATATCATCAATCAATGCCAGCTCTTCATTACTGGTGGTGATATTGTTTACAAACATAACATCCTCCTCATTCAATAAATCGTTAATAATATCTATTTCAATGGGTGCAGTATCTGGCTCATTCAAATTTCCTTCGGTGGGATCTGGAGCAACAGTGTCTTTGATGAAAGTCATCATATCAAAATATTGCCATTTTGTTTTGCTTGTATGAGCTCTAGAGCCAGATGTTGCTGGCGAATTTTTTTGCAAAGCTTTTCGGAATGTGTCCTTTAAATTTTTCCACTTTGTTTTCGCTGCCTCTCCTAGAAATAAAAATAACATAATTATAATAAAACGCATTAAATTAATATAAATTAAATAAAATCTTACCTGTGCAACCACAAATTTCACCAACTTCACTCCATAATTTATCAGTAATATTTTTATTTTTAAAATTTGGTAACCTATCTTGCCATAATAGCGGTCGACTTTGTACAGATGAAATTATAAGCTCCGCATTCAATTTTGCCATGTTTATACTTTGCCGCTCAGAAATCAACTAAAAATTAGAACACATTCTATTCCTGAGCGGCGCCGCTTAGCCGCTCAGAAATTCCGCTTAGCCGCTCAGAAATTTCGCTCATAACGTGGCCGCTTCAGTAGTATTCCATATGTTTTAATTTTTTTCCGCTCACCGCTCAGCCGCTTACCGCTTAGACGCTTAGAACGTGGCCTCGGCCTGAGTGTTACTTCTCTTCAAAAAAAAATAAAAATAAAAACATTTTGGAAATAAATTTATCAGACCAAACTGGAAGTAAACTCGTTAAAAAAAATAAAAAATTTAAATCTGTTGGTTAAGAAGAAGTATGTACGTAAAATATAAAATAAAATTTTAATGGGCGTACACTCGCCCATTTTTTTATATGCAAGATTGTGTGTTTTTCAGAGATCAGGGTGTGTTTTTTGGTTTTGTAAAAATCGGTTAAGTAGAACTACTTAAAATAAAATATTTTAACAGTCGTAACTCCGTCCATTTTCTTAAACGGAAGATTTTGTCTAGTAAAGAGCTCAAGGTGTTTGGTAAGTTATTTAAAAATCGGTTAAGTGAGACCATGTTAAATACATTAATAAATTTTAATGGGCGTAGACCCGCCAATTTTTTAAATATTTGTACTTACAAGAATCAAAGGTGTTGTTTGGGTTTTGCAGCAAAAAAATCAACAGAAAATATCAGCCGCGTAGACTATCGTCAAAAAGAAGTTAAGAAATCACAGAATCATTATTGCAAGCGATAAAATGAGAAAAATTACGGTGACAAAATTACGGTTGTCGGATCGTTAAAAGTTACTGAATCGTACTACCGATGCTTCGTTTTAGCGATTTTTCTGTCTTGACTTTTTGAAAGGTTTTAATCTTTATTTATTTTCACGTTTTTATATTCTGGCGGTTTTTGCTATTTAACGTTTTTGTTGAATGTTTGAAAAAAATATTTAATTATGACGACTTTGATTGTTGCTTTGAATGTTTTTTTAATTAATTGTTTTTTATTTTTTATTTCTATTTTTTATTTCTAGCGATTTTGCTCTTAGCGATTTTTTATTGTTTTAAATTTATTTTATGAAGACTGGGTGGGATTGTTGCTGTTTTGGAATATATTTAAGTGTGTATATTACTGTCATCTTTTCGACCCTTTTTCTTCAGTTGTCGTTTTGGTGATTTTTCTGTCTCGGCCATTTAAATGCTTTTATATTTAATTTTTATTTTGACGATTTTTTTTATTGTTATTAAATACTTACAGCCGTATTCATAAAAAAAGTTGATTGAGGTTTAAAAACAATATTAGTTAAAAAAAACATTTTAATCTAAATAAGGTTTTTTAAATATTGGTATTCATAATCAGTGTTTTAACTAAACATCAATTAACTTGCTTTTTTAAAAATATTGTGGCAACACTGTATTATCTATTTGTCACTTGTAAAGTACTCGTATCTGTATTTGTTTTTTTACCCATTTTTGGAAAAATATTGTTTTTTATAAAATTAAAAAGTGTGTTCCAACTCGTCCAAATTTAAAAAAATAAAAAAGTTTACGGCGAATCTTTCTTAAAAGTGCTTTTTATGTGATTTTTTTATTGCAGATTAATAAGCACTGGAATAACGAGTTTATTTTATTTGTTGTGAATTCTTAAACATCACTATAATTATTATTTTTATTTTTCTGTACACACATTCATTTAGAAAAGACGAAATTTGAATGGAAAGCTGATTGTTCCTTCTCTGGTAAATATTTATTTGGAGTCCATTTGAAATTTCGTCATGAGTTTCTAAAAAAGTACAATTTCATTTTCTTCTTCTGAATAAGTACATACCCAGTTGGCCAAATCGTCACAGACGACATTGCCTTCGACGATTAATGTACGACATGTCGCCTGTTCATTACACTCAAAAAAAAAAAATTTAACTAAAATTTTGGAAAATTTTCTAAATTTGAACAAAAAAAGTTGTCGTATGGCGCCAAAGCTGTTTTTACTTGAAACCAGTAAAATAATTACTAAATTTCTAGTTCATTGATGAACTAGTTTATAGTAATTATATTTTCATATTTAAGTAAAATTTTCCTAAAATTAAGTAAAATTTTCCAATAAAATTCGGAGCTTTGCAAAAAAATTTGTTCGTCTTTCATCTCAAATTTAGTAAGTTTTCCATTTATTTTTGTCTTTATAATTCTGGTACTTATTTTTATTTTTAATTAAATTCTATACCAAATGATCTGTTATTTGTTATATCTTCATAATATATTTTTAATTATAATTCACCATACATACATATAAATTCCTTGAGACAAATATTGAGACAAATATTGAGCCAACAACCTTCTGATTGATAGGAAAGCACTCTACCCAATTGCCCAACAAGGCAGCCTGAATAAGCATTGAAATTATTGAGTTTTAAAATTTTATTTTATTTACAAAAAAAATAAATTTCAAGTTCAAATATTCCTCGAAAATATCAAAAATTTACTTAGATTTTTTGCGAAATGCAAACAAAATATAAATTCTATAATTCAAAGAAAAAATACTTAAAACTGGTAAATATTTTCCTAAAATTTAGTTTACCTTTTTACATCTTTTAAATAAGTAAAATTTCATGAACTTATCAGGAGTAATTCATTTCCTAAAGCTTATTTTTTGACTTAGGACGAAATTGAATATTCCTTAATATAAAATTTTCTTCAGTTTATAACCATTTTCCTACTTTTAGTAAATATTTTCTTTAAGTCAGTAAACATTTCCTGAAATGTTAGAAATTTATTGTGTATTTTTATGAACTATTTTTGAGGATATGAACTTTTTATTTTTTACTCATATTAAGTAATTTTTACTAGATTTTTGTAAAAATTTACTTAAACTTAGAAAAAATTACTAAAACTTAGAAATTTTTTTTACTTGAATTTAGGAAAAAAAATTTCTTAATAATAGTACATGTCTTTTTTTTTGTGAGTGTAGGTTTACTAATCGAAAATGTAAAGGAAATCGTCGTTCATGACTATCTGAGCGATAATATCCATCGTTTTGTCTTCAATAAAACTTTGTTGAGGACAATCTGAGCGCTAATATACATCGTTTTGTTTTCAATAAAGCCGACAATCTTAGCGACAGTGTTATACGTTTTGTCTTCACTAAGACTTTGTTGAGGACAGTCTGAGCGACACTGTCATATAAGTATTGTCTTCAATAAAACAGTGTTGACGACAATCTGAGCGACATTGTCGCCCATCTCGTCTTGTGTGACCTCGGCGCCATTTGTATGAAAATTTCGTCGACGATTTGTATGGCGATGTCTTCAATATGTCTTCTACGACTTATCATTGTCTTGTAACCGTCGTCAAAGATGTCTTAAGGACGTGGCCAACTGGGTAAGCACATACTTACATACACACATACATGCAGCCAAAACTAAAAATGTAAACAAACAAACACGAAGCAAAATCACAAGAACGTCATTTAAAAATTGGTTTAAACATGGGGGCAGTCAATTTTAAAATTTGCTGATTTACGGAAGGTTTAAAAAACCGTTTTTAAGCTAAAATTAAGGCTGTATTTCATTCATAAACAATATTTTTTGTATGAACACATATGTACATATGTATATAAGAAATTTTTTTTGAATACTCATACATAAAATCGAATTTCCTTTTAAATAATTTCCGTAATCCTTGACTACCGTTTCATTGCAATATATTTCCCATAGTCATGCATGCAATCCTATTTAATGCCATTTATAAAAAAATGCACATCGAAGCTTAATTTCGAATTAAGATCCTTTTAAATTGTATTAAGATTTTCTTAATATATTTGGATAAAAATGTTTTCGCAACTTTCTCTCTCTCTCTCTCACTCTGTCTCTTTCTGTCCCGTTTCTTTTTGCTTGCAAATAAGTTTAAGTTATTTCAGCCATTGTTGCACACACATTCTCATACAAGCAAATATACTTTTGTAGTTGCACATTAAAATTTTTTACAGAAAAAGGAACAAAGAAGCAAGCAGCAAGGAAAAGTATAAGATTATAATTTCAAAAGGAAATAGTCTGATTGCTTTCGTAAATACAAAAATTGTTGCACACATACAAAAAGATGTACATATGCATGCATGTATGTATGTATGTATATGTTTGAAGGTAAGTGTTGGTACATCCGTACCGTTGTATGCATGTCATATATGCATATATGTGTGTGTGTGTCTATACGTGTGACTTCACAATGATGAACAATATTTATTATACCGAGTCAACGTTTTAATTCTTCATGAAGACAAACAGTTAGACAGCAGATCTTTTGCAAATATGTATTTAGCATTATTTGTAAACACAATAATAAGTGATGATAAAAAGTTTTCTATTAGGGCGGGCGGGCTAGAGTCATTGATGACCAGGAACCCTTACTGAGAATCTACTCTGTACTTCGAAACGAAAGAAAATGTTTTCGATTTTTAGGGTTCCGTACACCAAAGGGGGAAGAAGGAACGTTAAAACTAAACAATCCGAAAATTATAAAATCGCCAAACCCAAAAAAATCGCCAAAAATTTAAAAAAATCGCAAAAACGAAAAAAATAGTCAAAATTAAAAAAAAAATTCTAACACTTAAATAAGTCGCAAAATTTGAAAAATCGTCCAAATGAAAAAATTGCCAAAAACCGAAAAACAAAATAACCAAAACACATAAAAGGCGCCAATAACAAAATAATTGTTAATATGAAAAAAAATCACCAAAATTAAAAAATCGCCAAATTGAAAAAACGTCAAAAACCGAACAAAATCGCAAGAATGTGAAAAAGAGTGTCAAAACTAAAAAAAGCGCCTAAATGAAAAAAAATCGCCAAAATGAAGAAACACCAAAAACCGAAAATCGCCAAAATTAAAAAAATCGCCAAAACGAAAAAAATACCAAAAACCGAACAAATCGCCAAACCGAGAAAAAAAGTGTCATAACTATAAAATTGCCAAAACGTAAAAAAACTCCAAATTCTGAAAAAATCGCCAAAACAAAAAAAAAATCGCCTATATGAAAAAAATCGCCAAAAATTAAAATAAAACCCAAAATTAAAAAAAAAACGTCAAAAACGAAAAAAATGTAAAAACTATATTTTATTTAGGCTTAAGTTTGTATTGAATTACATATCTCGTGTCCGTACGGAACCCTTCGTGCGCGGGTCAAAGTCGCACTTCACTGAATTTATTTTTATTATTAACATTATACATATTTCGAAAACATTTGATTTCCTTTTCGAATTACAGAGTAGATTATCCCCTTTTAATTTTTAAGCCAGATGCGCCACTGTACCTTATCACCAAGCTGGCAAGGTTCGACTTGACGCCGTGTCAAATTAATGAGGCCGCCATCGACGTTTGTTATTTATTTACAGGCTTATTTATAAAAACTATTAAGGCCTCATAAAAAAATTTTCTTATTATTCTTACAAAGCCTCCATAATTTTTATAAATAATTAATAATAAATAATTAATAATTATTCTTTAACCCTTCTTTAAAGTGATTTATGAGCCGTTTATTGTTAAAGCATCATAAATCTCTTAGAATAAAATCATATCCGCTACAAATAAATTATTAAATTTTCATAATTAAACATATTTTAAATAATAAATATAAGGGTAAATATTATTAATTCTATTTAAATATCTATTCATATTTAAAACTTCTTTTTCATATATATGTATATTTTTTTTCAATGAAAAACAACTTTTAAATATGACTTTATACCTATTTAAAAATAATTAGGGAAATTGTCCCCAAGAATTGTTTATATTTTGATAAAGGTATAGATAGAAAGGTGCCTTTCGTTAAGCTTCTCTCAAATTAAGCGCTTCTCGTATTTATTTTTCAGTATTTTATTTTTTATATTCGAAAAATATTTACTCAAATAACTTATTTTATATATTCTATTTCACAGAAAAAACTTTACTCGAATAGTTTCAGTGTAGTTTTATACGACTAATTTATTTGAAAAAAAAATATTAACAATAATTTTTCAGTGTATTTTTATTCGAATAATTTAAACGAAAAAATATTTAGATTAATGTTAGTACGTGTTGTTTTTATATTTAATAATAATAATAATAATAATAATAATTAATAATAATTTTTACTACAATAAATAATTTTAAAATATTCTTGATTAGAAGTTATAAAAAAAAGTCATCTGGGATAGTTTTGATCCAATAAATCTTTTTAATAATTTCTTTCGAATAACTTATTTTAATCATTTTAATCATTCTGACATTCGAATAATTTGATTTATTTATTTTTATTGATTTTATATTAAAAAAAATTTGAAACGGCAGAAATCTTTATTCGAATAGTTCTAGCTCGAACTATTTCTCTTAGCAAGACAATTTTATTCGAATAATTTTTTTTGAATCGTCTTAGTTCATTTTATGTTTAAGTGCTTTTAATTTATATTCGAGCATAATTTACTCGAATAATTTATTTTATATATTCGAGTTCACAAGAATACGACAAAACTTTATTTAAATAGTCTCAATACAATTTTATTCGAATACATTTTTTTAATCACTTCAATTCGTGTTATTTTTATGCCTATAATTTACACATAGTCGAATAATTTTTACTAAAAAAAAAAGAGAACAAAAGTTTTAATAATTTTAGCCAGAACTATCTTTATATAAAAATTTTTATTCGAACAATTTTGTTCGATTAATTTATTTGATTAATTTATTCAAAGAATTTGTTTGACTAAATTTTTTCTGTATCCTTTTTATACCCATAATTTATATTAAAATAATTTTTAATCGAATTATTTAAAAAATAAAATTTTTATGTAGAAAAAAACTTTATTCGAAAAGTTTTAGTACGAATATTCTTTACATGAAATTTTTGTTTACAAATATTCATTGAAATTATTCGAATATATATTAATTGTTTTAGTTAAAATTTATTTTAATGTGTATAATTTATGTTTCAATAGTTCTTATTACAATAATTATTTTAAGAATAATTAAACAAATTGTTATTCGAACAATTTAATCTTTTTTAATCGCATCAGTCATATGCGTATAATTTATATTCGATTAAATTTTACTCAAATAATTTATTTTAGAATATTTTTTTGGTTCATAGAAATATAAATAAAATTTTTTTTGCATAGTGTTTGTTCGAAAAATTTTGACACCAAAATTTTTTATTCGAATAATATATATAAAAAATTTTTTCATTGATGGTTCCAGTTGAAATTATGCGAATAATTACTTTTGATAATATTTTTAATTAGCAGAAATTAAAAAAAAATCTTTATTCGAAAAGTTTTAGTTGTTGGGAATAACTTTTACAGCTAGAATTTGTATTCGATTAATTTTCTACGAATAATGTACTTGAATAATTTCTTTTAATCGTTCAAGTGCAAATTATTTTTATTATCGTAATATACATATATTCGATTAAATTTAAATTTTATTATTATTTGGTGATTCCAGGAAATATAATAAAACCTTGACTAAACTTTTTATTCGAATAATTTATATTACAAATTTTTTTAGTCGTTTTAGTTCAACTTATTCTTTTGGATATTATATATATTCGAATAATTTTTTCTCGAGTAATTTTTCTTAGAATTCGAATAGTCTTAGTTTGAATAATCGAACAAAATTTTTATTCGATCAATTTTATTCGAATAATTTTTTTACTACCTTATCAATAAAATAATTTTGTTTTACAAAGCATTTATTAAGGCTTTAAAACGAGTTTTTAAATTTAATTTTCAAACAAAATTTTTCTTAAAAATGCTTCTTCTAAAATTTTCTATGCATAAATTTTTTTATAAACCTCTTGTAAATGATATATATTTCTTATGTATTAAACCTTCATAATTTTATAAGTCTTTTCTACTAAAAGACAAAAAATTACAAACAATTTAACTCGTTTTAAATTTCATTTTCCAAATCATATTGAATGTGCTTATATACATACATACATACATGTATTTTGCTTTCATTCATATCAATTGCCGTATTGCTGGTGAATAAAATTTTATTCATGCTTACAAACGAGCATAAAAATTTTTTGAATAAAATTGAAAAGGAGCAGCAGTAAAACTAGCAACTAAGATGTACATTGTACATATTTCAATACACATGTGAAATAACAAATTTTAAACACTGATAAAATCATGTGAGTGCATGAACATGCACATCTATGCATGCAATTACATGCACAAACAAGAAAAACAAATATACATACATATGTATATTTTTTCAGTTGCATCCCCAGCATTATATACAGTAGCCTGTAGCTTAAGAGCTGTGAGGCAAGTGGGTGGTTTCATTTGCATAAGAAAGAGATGTTATTTTGAATTACCTCTTCTCCCAGATCACTCTTACGGTGATAATAATCAGTCATGCATGCTTAATAATGAGCTTAGCATATATAACTACAGATGTATGTATGTATGTATGTACACATGTGTGTGTGTGTGTATTTTTTTTCTAAAAATATTGAAAATCGAAAATTAATTACTCGTATATAAACTGATTACCGAAGGAAAATTCTCTAGTTTAAAGAGACTATCAGTCCAGGGATTGTGAATTCTACTCTCTCGAAAGACTTTTAAGGCGCTTTTCTCAGTCAAGCCATAAAAATATGCGAATAAAAATTATTCGAATAAATTACTATTGAGAAAATTTCGGGTTAAAGTTAATCGAATAAAAATTTATCGAATAAAAATTTATCGGATAAAAATTTATCGAACAAAAATATTCCAATAATATTTTATTCGCATATTACCTTGAAACAACCATGATTCGAATGAAAATTTTCAATTAGTCAAATCGATTTATTTAAATAAATGGAAATAAATACTTTTGTGAAAACATTGGCATGATATATTTATGCTAGAATAAAAATTGTTCGAGGAGAAATTATTCGAATAAAACGAATTAAAGTTCTTAGTATTAATTTGGAATTTTAAAAAAAAAATTTTATGAAAAATTGCAAATAAAATATAAATTGTTTTAAATTTTATGAATACGGTCAAAAATATAATCATAATAACTTAGATATGCTAGAATTTATTTATTGCGTAAAAAATACTAATAAGAATCTAATAAAAATTATTCATACCAATAAAATAATTCGATTTATGCAAATAAAAATTATTTGAGAAATACAAATAAAATAAAAACGAAAAAATAAATATCGGAATAGAAATTTTTCGATTAGAACTTATTCCAGTAGTACGAATAAAATAAATACTTGAATTCGAATAAAAATTATTTAAGTAAAAATTATTCGAATAAAAAAGTTATTCGAAAAAAATTATTCGAAAAATATTTTTACTATTATTATTTGAAAAAAAAAAATGGTTCGAATAATTATTCGAATAATATTTTTTATATTAACAATAATTCGAGTTATAGTTCTCGATTATTTTTTTTTAATTTAAATTGTTTAAATAAATTGAATAAAAGTTATTCGAATATAATTTTCTATATACAAATATTAATTTGATACGTCTATACTATGTCTTACTAATTTATGTATTCAACAGATTATAAGCGAATAGTATTTATTGTCTCCATATCTTTTGGTTATTTAAGGATTCATCTATTGTGTAGAAAATGTGCACATATTCGAGCCCTGACGAGTCAAATAAAAATAACATGAATAAAATTACTCGAGTAACACAAATAAAAAATGTTGATGAAAAAAGCAATACTAGAATAAAAATTATTCGATTAGAAGCTACTCGAGTAGTAAGAATAAAATAAATATTCGAACAAAAATTATTCGAACAATAATTATTCGAATAAAATATATTAAAATTAAAATTATACCAATAGAAATTTTTATATTAATTTTTTAAAGGATTTTAATTGGATTGAAAGTTTTCGATTCATAATTTTAATGGAGTAATGGTTATTCGATTGGCATTTTCTTTATTCTTTCAAAAATTATAAAAAATAAATTTTTTGCGTAGAACATACCTTTATTAAAATAAAAATTTTTCCGAGAAATTTTGAAAAAATGTTCGAATAAAAATTATTTAAATAATGTGAATAAAAATTACTCAAACAGTAATCATTAAAATGCTTAGAATACTACGAATGAAATTGTTAATGGAACACATACATACAAATAAATACGATTGAAAAACCAATGGTTTTCTATTACTTGTATATATATTATTGGAATAAAAATTAATTAATTAAATTTAATAACTTTTCAAACGACCATGGTTCGAATGAAAATCGTTCAAATATATTTTATATATTTTTTTAATATATATGTATGTATATATAAATATATTTTCATAGTTTTAATTCAGTTTAAAGATAAAAATTATTCTTATTCTTAGCCTTAAATTTTAAACTTTGTCTCAATAATTTAGTTAGTAATTAGATTTTAATCGAATAATATTTATTCGTTAAATTTTACTACTTGCCATGGTTTTATATACATACATATAAAGAATTAAAATTAATTCAAAGTTAAATAAAAGTCATTTGTTATTTTTATATATAAAGAAGTACTCTTAGATTTGTTTAATTTTTTTTTTTAATATTACAATTGCTATTTATGTTGACTGTATACAGAGCAAAAACCATTCTTTAACATTAACAAATTATAATCTTCTTTTAACTTTATTTTTGTAAAAGAGAAATTGCACTGTTTTAATATGTTAACGTTAGTAGTTAAAAAAAACCATTTAATTGCTTAAGGAAGAGGTGCATGCAAGCGCTTATTAACATATAAACAATTACATATATATAATTCTCTTATAATATTTATTTTTTGTGTGCGTAATTTTTCTGTATTTGTGCACGTACAACTTAAACACGGAAACACACTGGTATGACAGTATAAAAACGAGAAAAAAAATACATACATACTCGTATGTTGCTTCTAACAACATGTAACAACAGCAATTAAGTCGGTAGAAACAATAATAAACTTATAAACGTTTTTATATGCTTACACAAAAAATAAAAATGCACATACATTCACATTATACAATATTGCCATGTGAGTACTAAATACCCACTCTGCCGTTTCTTTTTTATTCTGGGAAATTAATTAAAGGGGTAAAAAATGTGGGAATTTACAACAAAACTTTAAATTGTCATTTTAAGCCAGCCAGCAGCAGTCAGTTCAGTTACTTTTGCTTTAACTATCTCTAACACACATAAACACACTCTTAAACACACTCTCTCTGTAACGCTGTCTCTCTCTCTCTATCTCATGCAATGACTGCACGTACTAAATACTGTATTTTTATTGCATACTTTCAGGCTGGCCATAAAAGCACATGCAAGCACTACCACGAACGCAAGATGCCGTATTGTTGACCATGCAAGCAGTACGTGCACGTGTTAATAACATTTGCTGGAATAAACAGTCCAGGAAATGGGGGAAGGGATTGAGGGGGAAAATTAAAACTATTCTTGCCGCTTTAATGCAATTGAAGGTACATAGTATATTTTTTTTATTTTTTTTTGGATTCAAAATACGTCTATTCCCTATTTCTTTTCTTTTTGCAGGGGCACATGATTCATTGCAAGAGGGTAAGTGGAAAATTTCATTTGAATTTCTTTTATCCGATTTAATCAAGGCAGATTTCAGTTAATGTCTTACTGTGTTATCAGTTGCCAGCTACGTGCTGTCTGTGTAACAAATACTTTGACAAATTAAATCTACCACATTCTTTTGTGTTTGTGGAAAAAGGATTTTTTTGTTTGTTTTGTAATAACATTGATGTCATTTTACTGTAACAAAATTGTTGATACGTTTTAAAATGTCTTTGTTATTCGCATTTAGCTGTTTAGTTTTTTTATTTTTTTTTGCATAGCGGCTTAGCGTCATGGAAAAGCTTAACATGGCAGTCACTTAACTGTTGTTCTTTACAGTGATTACGGCGAGAATATTTTTTTAAACTATATTTAATGTTCATGGGGGAAGAGAGAGTTATTTTAATTGGCCAAATGTGCATTTTTTCAAGTAAAAAAATAGCATCATATAATAAGAATTCTGTACCAGTTGCCATGGTATACATTTTGTATATTTCTGCAGTTGAGGCAAAACTAAATGAATATAAAAGAAAAAGAAAAAAAACATTTAAAAGAAAGTATGTATTAAACAAAAAATAAAAAAAAAATTAAATGAAAACAAAATTTTGCATCATTTCTAATGAATTTTCGCTTCATAACAAGAGATTATCTTCTTTGATGGACTTTCATTATAAAGTCCTGCACAAGACCACTTACAAGAACTTTTAAGACAAGAAGGATTTTTCAAATGCTTTTCTGCAGCGACAAAGTCTTCTGGCAAGACATATGTTTCAAATAATTTTATTCGAATAATTTTTTCGAATAATTTTATTCGAATAATTTTATTCAAATAATTTTTTATAAAGATTTTTTTGGAATAATTTTTTTGAATAATTTTTTTCGAATAATTTAAATCGTTTTAAATCAAATTTCTTTTATGTGCATAATTTATAATCGATTAATTGTTACTCGAATATTTTATATTAGAATACTATTTGTTCAGAGATATAAACAAAATTCTTTAATCGAATGGTTTTAATTCCAATAATCTTTACACAAAACTTTTTTATGTGAATATTTAATTGAATAATATTTTTTAGTCGTATGTAAAATATTTTTGATTCAAGGAAATAGACATTTTTTAGTCCCATAAATTCATTCGAATAATATATGTTAATCGTTTTAGTCAAAATATTTTTATGCTCATAACTTATATTCGAATAATGTCAAGTATTTGTTTTCATTTATTTTTCATTTGAATAAAACAATTTTTAAAAAGCGAGTAGCTTAAATCTTTATTCGAATAATTCTAATTAGAATACTTTTTTTTTGGCAATGTACTATTAATTGAATAAGTTTTTAATCGTTTTTATTTTTTAATAATTATAATGTTTGTTCAATTAGTTTTAGTTCGAATTATTTTTGAAGCAAAATTTTTTATACAAGTAAGTTTATTCGAATAATTTATTCTAAATTATTTTTGCAGCAGAGATATAGAAAAAATTCCTTAATCGAATAGTATTAGTTCAAATAACTTTTCTAAAAATTTTTTTCTCAAAAGTTTTTTATTCGAATAAAATAACAGAAGTATATTCTAAAATGGGCTTAGCTCGTATTATTTTTACTCTAATAATTAATTTTAGAATATTTTTTGTTCAGAGATATAGAAATAAATACTTTAATCGAATAATTTTAATTCAAATAATATTAACCCAAAATTTTTTGCTTCGGCTTATTCGAATAATTTTTATTCGGATAATTTTAACACGAATAATTTATTTTACAATATTTTTGGTTCAGATATATAGAAAAAATAGTTTTAATATGAATAATCTTGACAAAAAAAATTTTTTTTTCGAATAGCATAGTCGAATAATATCTTTTAATCGTCTTTAAATCGACTTATTCGTATAATTTATATTCAAATAATTTTTAGTCCAATAATCAATTTTAGGATATTTTTCATTCGAAGAAATATAAAAAAACTTTGGATAGTTTTACTGCGAATAATCGTCGCATACCAAAACTTTTTAATTCAATAATTTAATTCGAATAATTTATGTTAATCGTTTTAATACAAATGATTTTTTTATGCTTATATCTTATATTCCAATAATTCGAATTAAATTTTCTTATGGATTTTTTATTTGAATGAAACAATTTTTAAAATAGGAGTAGCAAAAATCTTTATTCGAATAATTCTAGTTAAAAATAATTTTTTTACCAATATATTATTATTCGAATAAATTTTTTAATCGTCTTAGCTCATTTTTTTTTGATGATTATACCTTAGATTTGAACAATATTTAATTTAATAAGTTATTTTATATATTCTAGTTGACAGAAATTGGACAAAAACTGTATTCGAATAGTATCAGTATAATTTTAGTCCAATAATTTATTCGAACAAATATTTTTAATCATTTTAGTCCGTGTTGTTTTTATGCGTGTACTTGACATATATTCAAATAGCTTTTACTCTAAGAATATATTTTGGAATATTGATGGTTCGAAAAACAGAGAAAAAATTTTTTCAAATTGTTTTTGTTTGACTAATTTTTTATTCGAATAATTTCATTAAAAAAATTATTCAAATAATTTATTTTAAAAATTTATTTTAATCGTTTTTGATTGTATCTTTTTGGTGACCATAACTTATATTCGAACAGTTTTTACTCGAATAATCCATTTAAGAATACTTTTGGATAGAAAGAAACTTTATTCCAAAAGTTTTAGTCCGAATAATTTTTATATGAAAAAAAATTCAAAGAAATTATTCGAATATATATAAAATAAAAATTTTTATGCATATAATTTGTATTCCAGTAGTTTTTATTCCAATCATCAATTGTAGAATCATTAGAAAATTTTTTATTCGAACCATTTAATCTTTTAGCTTGCATTGGCCTTTATTCGATAAAATTTTATTCGAATAATTTATTTTAGCATATATTTTGGTTCAAAGAATAGTTTTAGCTCGAGTAATATTGACACCAGCATTTTTTATTCAAATAATTTTTTCTTACAAATTTTTATGTGGTTTTAGTTCGAGTTATTCGAATAATTTTTACGTTAATAATTTACTTAAGAATATTTTTAATTCGAACAAATAGAAAAAACTTTATTCGAATAATTTTCGCTCGAGTAATATTGACACCTAAATTTCTTTATTCAAATAATATTTTCTAAAAATTTTATTTTTATTATTTTAGCTTGAATAATTCGAATAATTTATTTGAACTAGTTTTAAAAAAAAATTAATTTAAAATTTCAATAAAAATATTTTTCTTTCAAATAATGCTTATATTTGCGCGACTAATAAGAATATTTTTTGCTTTCTTTTAAATTATGATCTAAATAAATAAAATAATTAGTAGCCTCACAAGTGGTCCTGGGAAATCCTTTGCTAAACTTTGTCTATGGACATTTTTATTGTTATTGTTTCAGTTACATAAATTATAACTAACTTTTCCCGTAAACTATGCTGTCGAGTAAAAAAACTAAAAACTTCTAATTCAATGTTTTATATCCAGTGGCACTTATTCACAACATGTGGTATAAACAATACGACAGAGAGAGAGAGAACACAAAAAGACACTAGGGAGTAAAAAAAAGGAAAAATTAAAATAAAAATTACAACTTTCACACTTGTTAATAAAGTTTTTTTTTTACACATGTACAAACAAACAATCCTTGCTACGTGCAAAAAGACAATCTCGAGTACTTCGTTCTACTCTACCATGATAATGTTTGAAGGTGGAAGTAGAGCAACAAACAGCTGGATGTGCACAAACACACTCAGTCAGGTGTTTGTGAAAGAGAAAGTTTGTTTTTAGTTTTTTAATAAATTAAATTGTGGAAAATTAAAGACAAAAGCTAACAATAAACAATCAAGAATTATTTCTACACCCAACCCTTTAAATTTTACTGAAATCACAGCCTTTTTAACTTTAAAAATAATTTTCCAACAAGAACAAAAAATTACACAAATTTTAAATTTAAAATTTGTGGTAAGATACTGATTTTAAATAGATTCAGCAAATATTCGAGCAGACTCATTTCAGGTTAATGAGGTCTATGGATCCTCTTAGGACAACAATTTTTTAAGCCTTTAATAATTTTGTTTATTAAGTAATTTCTTTCTTCCTAGTTAGATAACTCAAGTTGCTAATTATTTTCTATTCGCCAGAGTCCAGTGTCATAACATAGACTCTCATTGCTGATTCTCAGTAACTATTTAAATCGCCACTACTGTAAGCCAATTTATGGCGCAATATGTGGTAATAGCCCCACATACATACTTACATACATACGAGTAATCATATTTAAATTTACGTGTGTGTGTATGCTTCCTTTTCATTATTTTGTTTATGTTGTTTTTGGCCAAAAGTCAATTGCTTATAAAATTTGTTACATCCAAATATTTATGGAGGAAAGCTGCTGGAAATTTATCCTTTTTACAAACACAAATGCCTCACGTTATGCAACAGTACAAAGACAAAATGGGACAAAAACCTCAAAATAAATTAGTGTAAATATTTGTGTTTTCTAATTTTAAAAACTAAGGCTAACACAACATGCCCCAAAGACACGGTACTGCAGCAGAAGCAGGCTGTGTGCAAAATAAAACTTCCGGTGAAATTATGAAGCCACAAAATAAAGGTGACATTATTTAAGTAAATTTCCGCCAAAAAGTTTTTTAAATACATTTCTCTTCTTTTTTAAAAAAAGATATTTTTTCTTGTTAAAAAAGTACCTTATACAAAAGACTACCTTTTGCAAAAAAAGTACCTTTTATTAAGAAATACTTTTCAGAAAAAATAATATTTCTTAGGAAAAAAGTACTTAGTAGAAAATAAGTACATTTTAGAAAAAAGTATCTCTTATGAAAAATAGTACCTTTTATAAATGTAGTCTTTATAAAAAAGTACCTTATAAAAAAAGAATTTTTTAAAAAAGGACCTTTTATAAAAAAAGTACCTTTTATAAAAAAAAATACCTTTTATAAAAAAAATACCTTTTATAAAAAAAGTACCTTTTATAAAAAAAACCTTTTATAAAAAAAGTACCTTTTATAAAAAAGTACCTTTTATAGAAAATTACCTTTTATAAAAAAGTACCTTTTATAGAAAATTACCTTTTATAAAAAAGTACCTTTCATGAAAAAGTACCTTTTATTAAAACGTACCTTTTATAAAAAAGTACCTTTTATAAAAAAGTACCTTTCATAAAAAAGTACCTTTTATAAAAAAGTACCTTTTTTTATAAAAAAGTACCTTTTATAAAATAAGTACCTTTTATAAAAAAAGTACATTTTATAAAAAAGTACCTTTTATAAAATAAGTACCTTTTATAAAAAAGTACCTTTCATAAAAAAGTACCTTTTATTAAAAAGTACATTTTATAAAGAAATATATGTATTTTCTAAAAAAGTTCCTTTTATAAAAAGTACATTTAATAACAAAAAAATATATTTTATAACAAAGTACCTTTTACAAAAAGTACTTCCTTACAAAAACGCACCTTTCTGCAATAATAGTATCTTCTATAAAAAGTACCTTTTATGAAAAAATTACCTTTTATAAAAAAAGTACCTTTTATAAAAAAGTACCCTCCATGAAAAGTCTTTAGTAAAAAGCAATACCTTTTATGAAATAAGTACTTTTAATGAAAAAAGTACCTTTTATAAGAATATTACCTTTTATAATTTTTTTTAAGTTACCTTTTATAAAAAGTATCTTTTATAAAAAAGTATTATATTATTATATTATTTTGTAAGGGACTAGATTCTTTTAAACTCCTTTTTATTTACCCTTTAGAAGTTGCCTCTAATCTTGTGCAACATAAATTTTTACATTATTACCATTTCCAGTTACTAGATCCTTTATTTGGGTTACTGTATGTTTTTTGTTGGCTGCCTCGTGTCGTTAGTGCAAATTTGTTTGTTGTTGTGCTAAAGCCTTTATGTAATTTTACTGGCATTAGTTTGGTTCTTGTTGCTTGTACATATTTCTCTTCAACATAGAAAATTTACAACCGAAATATCACTCCTAAATGAAATTCTCATTTAGGCCAAAAAAAAATAAAAAATAAAAAATCTCATGCCATTTTTACTGCCGGCCAACTAAATTTATAGATGCTGAGTGCTTCTTTTTTTTTGTTAAATTTTTTTCTTTCAGTTACATGGCCTGCAGATGCCACTTGCATATTGATGTTGTTCATCTGTGGCTTTTGACCGTTGTTCTTCCACCTTTTTTTTACGAATTTCCTCTAACTAATAATCGTGCACTTTCATCGATATTGCAACACTTTAGCATTTGTTTATATGGCGAGTTATTTTTAATGGGTTGCATAAATCCGTGTTGGTTGCATGGATTTTTGGCATAAAATAACAACAATTGTAAACAGATGTTGTGCTGGTGGTGTGCGTTAGTTATTCCACATGTTGTTTAGAGCTTTAGGTGGGCATTAAATATTTTACTGTTACTGTTTCACTGCAGGCAGCTGCATGTTTGTGGTAAACGTGTAAGACTTGAGCAACTGGTATTAAGGACAAGTTGTTCTGAGTAGTTAATGGGTATTTAAAAATGGAAAATTCGGCGAGCAACGGCAACGGATTTCGATAAAATGTTTTTTTTTTGTTATTTATAATTGCTTTAACTAATGTTTTAATAGTGGGTGTAGGGTTTCCTGTTAAGAGTTACATACATATCGCTCATTTACTTCAATAGTGGCACAACTCAAAAAAACCAGTTTTGCAGAAAACGCGTTTTAAGTTTTCAATTTGCATACAACTGAATGGAGAAATGAAAAACAAATCTTCTCTCAGGAGGTGATGGTATAAGCTATTTGTATGACATTTTTACACAAGATAAAATACGGAATGCCGAATCTTTCTGCATTATTTACTCAAAAAACCCATTTTTTGAGTTATGCCACTATTGAAGTAAATGAGCGATATGTACTTGAAAAAGCAAAGAAGATTTTAAAGATTAAAATAAAATTTAAAATTTCAGGGTATTACTTACCAAAATATATATACATATGTACATATGCACTTGTATATATGAACCATTTGATTTTATTGTGTAAAATATGAGCGGAGGCGGGCGCTTGTACTATTTCCAAAAACATAGGGTCTATTCGTAAATGCATCACTGCGCTGCAAATAGAAATTTAAATGATATAAACTGGTTTACTGAAGTAGATAACGCACAAATAAATGTCAAATATGGTGTACAAACATGATTACTACTAAAACAGATTATCAGCGAATTTGAATTGCATTTTAAATAAAAATTTACACTTATGATGTAGAGCAGTGATATATTTACGAACACACCAATACTTCTTCCCAAGTCATTCATATTCGTCTGAGGGAATTTTATCCGAGATTAAGAAAAAAAACTTGTACACGTTGCCTTTAATCCGATACGAAATTTTCATAGACAAATATTCTCGACATACAAAAAAAATTTATTCGGGTAAATTTATTGATTTGATTTGTGTTAATATTTTCTTTAAGAAATCTTCACACTAATAATTTTTACTCGAAATTTTGTTATTCGAATAACTTTTAATTCGATTAACTTTTTAATTTTTGACTAGAATATTTTTAAGTCAAATAATTTGTGCTACAAACATTTGAGCACGAATACTTTTACTCGAATAATTTATTCGATTATTTTTAATTCATATAATATTTTTGCCTAATTATTTTTACTTTAAAAATAGTTTTGTAATACTTTGACATAACATTTTTTTTATTCGTAAGCCTTTATTCGAATAATTTTTCCTTGAACAGAAATTAGTAATACATATTTACATATGATTAAGTAAATATTTCATTCGAATTGATTTTGCGAGGAATATTTTCTTTGAATCAATTTATTCGTTTCATTATTAGAACATGCATAACTTCTTTGAATAGCTTTCATTCGAATAATTTTTTTATTAAAATTTTTATTCGAATAAGTTTTAGTCGAACAATTTTTTATTAATTTTTTTTGTTCAAATTACTTATATTCGAGTAATCTTAGAACGAATAAATTTATTCGAATAATTTATTCAAATAATTTATTTGAATCTTGCGTGTTAAACTATTATTTTTTTTTTTGCTGGATTATTTTTATTTTAAAATTTTTTGTTGTATTCACTTGCTTTTAATAACTGTGAAATGAAAAATTTTTATTCGCAAGCATTTAGTCGAATAATTGTTCAAATAGCTTTTATGCGAATACCTTTTTTTTAATTTTTCTATGAATCATTTTTATCCTATTTATTTTAATTGAAATAAAATTAACTCAAATAATTTTTGGGTAAAATAGTTTATTCGATTAAATTTATTCAAGCAATTATTTGCACATAATTTCTTTAAACAGCTTTCAGACGAATAAGAGTTTATTCGTAAAATATTTATTCAAATAAATTTTAATCGAATATTTTTTATTAAATTATATATTATTCAAACAAGTTCCAGTCGAATAATTTGGGTATGAAAAATTTTTATTCGAATAATTTATTCGAATATTTTTTGCTTACGTGCAATTTTTTACCAGAGTTATTTTATTAAAAAAATTTTTGGTGCACTAGCTTGCTTTTAAAAACTTGTGACATGAAAAATTGTTATTCGCATACCGTTATTCGATTAATTTTTGGCAATAATTTCTTTGTATAAGTTTCGTTCAAATAACTTTTATTCGAAATTATTTTTTTCTACCAAATTTTTATTGGAACCATTTTTATCCTATTTATATTCATACGAATAATATTAGCTCAATTAAATTTGGGAAAAAATATTTAAGTCGAGTAAATTTATTCGTTTAGTTATTAGAACATATTTAGTTTTAATATTTTTTAGAACATAAGTTAAGATAAGTTTTCATTAAAATATTTTTATTAAAATAGCATTTAGTCGAATAATCTGGTTACGAGTTATTTTATTCGAATTATTTTTGTTTTAAAAATTGATGGTGCATAAGTTTGCTTTTAATAAATTTGTGATCAAAATTGTTATTCGTAGACCCCTATTCGATCAATTGTTCGCAATAATTTCTCTGTAGTAATAAATAATTAAATAATTTTTATTCCAGCATTTTTACTACACGAATAATTTAATTCGATATATTTTTTTAGTCGAATAATTTTCAATGGAAAATAATAATTTATTCGAATAATTTTCGATCATAAATTTTTTATACAGATATTTTTTTTTATTTAAAAATATGTACATATGTACATATGTTGGTGTTATATTCGTAGTTAGCTTTAAATAGCTTTGTCATCCAAATTTTTTTATTCTCAAGTCTTAATTCGATTAATAGTTTATTGAATAATAATTTCTAGTATAAAATAATATTTTTTTCGTTAATATGAAGTCGAAAAATATTTATAAAATAAATTTATTTGATTCAAATTATTCGTTTAATTTGTACAATAAATTTCTTTAAACGAATAATTTTTATTCGTTAAGTATTTATTCGAATAAAGTTTAATCAAATTTGTTTTATTAAAATATTTTAAATTGAAATAACTGGTGCTTGAATAAATTGAGTACGAATAATTTTATTCGAATTATTTATTCGATTATTTTTCTTTCATTTACTTTCTTATGCTCAAAAATTTTAAATTTTTAGATTGTTGGTGTGTTGTAATATTTTTCTTTAAATAACTTTTATATTAAATTGTTTTATACGATATTCTTTATACGAATAATATTTTTTTTGGATTATTATGGTTAAGGATTTTACTCGAATATCAAATAGGCTTCAGAAAAAATACTTTATTCGAATAGACATTGTCATTTAATTATTAGAACACAAATTCTTTAAACAGTTTTCAATCGAAAAATTTTTATTAAAATATTTTTTTGTGCAAATAACTTTTAGTCGAATAGTTTGGGCATGAATGATTTTATTCGAATATTTTTCGTTCATATAATTCTTTTTGGAGGTTTTAATAACTTTGTTATGAAAATTTTTTATTCGCAGAACCTTATTCGAATAATTGTTGGCAATAATTTCTCTGTACAACTATTGCTTAAATAATTTTTATTCAAAATTACTTTCCTCTGACAGTTTTTATTCGAATAATTTTTATCCTATATTTATTATTATTTAAATAAATTTATTCGTTTAGCTATTACCAATTAGCTTCTTTAAATAGCTTTTAGACGAATAACTTATACTGGTAAAATTTTTATTCGAATAAGTTTTAATTAAATAATTTTTATTAAAATATGTTTTGTTCAAATAACTTTTAGTCGAATAATCTGGTGACGAGTTCTTTTTTCCAATAATTTAGTCGAATATTTTTCTTTCATATGTATTATTTTCTTAGCAGAATTATTTTTATTTAAAAAATATTGTTATACTAACTTGCTTTGTTCGAATAATTTGTTCGCAATCATTTTTCTATACAACTATCGTTTAAAAAATTTTTATTTGAAGAATTTTTTATTCCAAACAGATTTCATTCGAATCATTTTTAATTCAATTATTTTAATACGAATTCTTTTGAATTATATATTGTATAAAACTTTAATGAAATATGTATTTTGTTAAGTGAGGAAGTTGAGGAACTTGAGCTTGAATAAAAAAATTATACCTCCTTTAAATTGTATGTAAATGGAAAGCTTTAAAATAGTTTTCTCTCAAATTAGATTTTTTAGAGTTATGACATTGTTGCAATAAATGAGCGAAAAATATATTTTTTGTCCTCCTTCTGCCTTAAAATAGTTATTTTTCTATATATTCTTTGCATCTTTTATTCACCTTAAATTCTTGTTTAAATTTTATTAACTAAACTTTAAGAGTCCCATTCCTGCTTTTCTTACCCTGTTTCTATTTAAATATTTAATACAATTTTCATTAAATTTCATTATACATTTTTGAAAAAAAATAATAACACATTTCTCTACAACTACAATATGTTTGTGTGTGTTTATTAAATCTACAATGGCACACTTAAACACAAGTTGCTCGTTTCTTTAAATTTGACCAGCTGTCCTTGTGTTTTACATTTAAAGAGATGTAATTTTATACCTTTTCCTTCATCTATTTCTCCCCCCCCTCGTTTTGAAGGATTTTATGGCGCATTAATGTTCATTCGTCCTGGTATGCGTGTGTGTGTGTGCGAGAGAGTGTGGTGTATTATGTCGTGTGTGGTTGTTGGTTAAACACAACAATTTATGCCAAAATAAGCAAAATTTAATAGTTCTCCTTTTCTGTGTCCTTCTATTTTTTTTAATGTCCAAGGATCTAGATGTGGGTTCTTTAAATCTATTAAAAAAATGTCGTGTGTTTAAATATTTCATTACGTTTTGTAGAAAATGTGTTAAATGTTGTTTGTATAATGATTTAAAAAAAAATCATTGGGATAACATTTATGTCTGTGGCTAAAAAGAGAAACCTTTTTTAACCACCTTGTTGTATTTGGAAACCGAAGGTTATAATTGTAGTGTGGATTACACAGATTTAGCATTCAATAAATATTTGTTGAGATTTGCACAGTCAGTCAGTAAAGCATCTAAGTCTTCTTTAAGGCAATATGTAGAATCACTTAACAAGTTTTTTAATTAGCTAAATTAATTTCATTTCAAATTTTCCTCTGTTACTTTTAAATCATTTCAAACTTATTTAACATTTAAAGATAAAATACTTTTACAAATATATACAAATACTCGCACTTTCAAAACTTTAACAATGTGTTATAAAGTCTATAAAGTTTTGTACAATAATGAAATGAGGTTTCTTGGGGCTTTTATAACTTGTTGTTTGCACTTGTGGCAAATAATACAACAAACATTGAAATTGTTTTCATTCATACATTTTATTCATTCAAGCGAATTTAATTTTAATTTAAACATCTTTTCCCTTTTTTTTTGTATGTATGAACTCCTTAAGGGGATTTATAAACGAGTATAAGAAGAAAGACTTTACTGGTTTGCACACAGACAGAAAACTAACTCAAAGTCTTTACAATACTTTTTAACTAATAATCCACAGTATTGAAAGGGGAAAAAAAGATGAAACAGCAAATAAAATCCTGCACAAATATTTGCAGAATTAAAACCGAACTCCTTCCTCCCTTTACATTTGATATTTGATTGAGCCACTCTTTCCCCATAACAAAAAAAAACAACTATTTGTTTTAAAAGCCCAAAAAAAATTTACTTTTCCGCAGTGTTAAAAAAGAAACAAATATGATAAAAATTCTCTATGATTTTTTTAAATTTTCTTTTTTTATACAAATATTATATTTTATTTTCAAATACTTTTCGCAATATTATTTTTTTCTTAACTGAGGGCTGAAATTTAATTGGACTTAACTTCATTCAGTTCGCTAAAAAAAACCCTTAAAGCAATATGAAATAAACTTTGTGCAAATACGAGTATATTAAGCTAAACAGGACATGTGTTCTGCCAATTTGTACCAAAATAATTGTTAAATATGTAAACCTTTCAAATTTTTAGTTTTTTGTTTTCTCAAAGGCTTATGCCGTTTTCTTTTCTAGAAAAGCTAGAACATTTTTTAAATTTTTATTAAGAAAAATGTATTCAGCGTTGGCTTAGAGCATTTGCATTCTTAAGAGATGCTGCCTGCAATAATTTCTAATCAACTCTCTATTTCAAAAAATTATTTTATTGCAAACTTTCATTAATAAATTCTAATTTCTTTAACTAAAAGCTGCTGTTTTCAAATGTATTGTTCACCTCCTTACAAATGTATTTTTTTTACCAGTGTAGCTTTTTCTGAAAGTTTTTTCCTAAAGAGAAACTATATTTCTTAAAGGTATCTTTTTTTAAAAAATTATCTTTTTTAACAAGTATTTTTTTTTAAAGTACGTTTGTTTAAAAAGTACTTTTTTTAAAATTAAAAAGCACTTTTCGTGAAAGTACCTTTTATTTAAAAGTACCTTTTATAAAAAGTACCTTATATAAAAAAGTACCTATTATAAAAAAGTATCATATATGAAAAAGTACCTTTTATAAAGAAGTACCATATATAAAAAAGTACCTTTTATACAAAAGTACCTTTTATAAAAAAGTAACATTTATAAAAAAGTACCTTATGTAAAATAGTACCTTTTATAAGAAAGGTACCTTTTATAAAAAAGTACTCTGTATTAAGAACTTCCTTTTTTTTAAATAGTAGCTTTTATAAAGAGTACCTTTTTTAAAGAAGTACCTTTTATAAAAAGTACCTTTTATTAAAATGTAAATTTCATAAAAATACATGTTATTAAAAAGTACCTTGTAGGAAGAAGTATCTTTTATTAGAAAGTAATTTGTTTATTAAAAAGTAGTTTTTATTATTTATTATTAAAAAGTACCTTTTAATAAAATTGCCTTTTATTAAATAGTACTTCTTATTAAAAAGTATCTTTGACTAAAACGTACCTCTTATCAAGAAGTAATTTTTGTTAAAGTACGTGATATTAAAAAGTACATTTTTATCAAAAAAAAGTGTTAAAAAGTACCTTTTATTAAAAAGTACCTTTTTTTAAAAATAGCCATTTATTAAAAATTACCTTTTAATAAAAATAACCATTTATTAAAAAGTACCTTTTACTAAAAAAAGCGTTTTATTAAATAGTACCTTTTATTAAAAAGTACCTCTTTTTAAAAGTACTTTTCTCTCGTGTCTCTTTTTAAAAGTACTTTTCTTAAGAAGTAGCTTAATTTAGAAAGTAACTCTTGGAGAAAGTTCCTTCTTAAAGAAAAACTATCTTTTTAAAATAGTACCTGATTTTAATAAGTATCTTGTTTAAAAAAGTACCTTTTGAAATATTGGTTTTTTGAAGTAGTGGTTTAGATGAAAACCCCATTAACTTTAGAAGTATTTTGAAAAGAGAACCTTTCAATGTGCATTTGTAGAAAAATTTAATTTTTTTAAAAAGTACTTCTTGAAAAAGTACCTTAGAAAAAATTGTTTACATTGAAAAGTATTTCTTTAAAAAGTAAATTTTTTATAACTTTTTTAAAAAATAATTTTTTTTAGTATATTTCTTAAGTAATAAAATTAAATTTTTTAAAAACTACTAAAAATTTACTTTTTTAATGAGGACCTTTTTAAAAAAAGCACCTTTTCAATACACCCCTTTTTTTAATAGTTTTTCTAAAAAGTACCTTTTAAATATTTAAATTCTTATGAAGTACTTTTTTAATAATTTATTTATTAAATGTGTCATTTAAAAAATTAACTTAAAAAAAAGAGTTTTTCTTAAAAGTACCTTTTCAAAAAAAGTATGCTTTAAAAAAAATTATAAATATTGATTTAAAAATTAATGTAGCTTCCTAAAAAGACACATTTTAAAAAATTATTATTTATCTCAAAAAGTACTGGTACTTCCAAAGAACTGTACCACAAAAAGTACCTTTTTAAGGTTCTAATAAAATTAATTTTTACAAACTGTACTTAAAAAAATAAACTATATTAATAAAAACATTTATTTTGTATAAAAAAATACCCTTTTAAAAAGAGGGCCTGTATAAAAAGCTCTTATTTTAAAAATTACCAATATTAAAAAGTAAATTTGTGGAAAAGTACTTGTGTTCTTTCAAATGTACCTTTTAAGAAAAGTACTAAATAATAATTAAATTTTTTACTTTTTCTTTCATTTTATTTTTTATTTAACTCTTTATTTTTTTAATGAATTTATGTTAAAGAAAAATGTTTTATAGCACTTGCATATGATAAGAATTTTTACTGAGTAAAAATAAAAAATGTGCTAAATAAACGTTTTTCTTTGCAAAGAAGTTGAACAAAGAGAAAATAAATACAGCAAAGAAAATTTCTTGGTATAAGAAATTTTCTTAAATTCTTTGGAACGTACGAGTACTTACCTGCAGGAAACTGAAGTTTTCGTGTGTGTTTGTGTATATAAATGTATGCGTGTGTGTGTGTGTGTGTTTGAGCTTAAAGAAGTTTAATCACCGTATTCTCGCATGAGTTGGGCCAAAACAAATCTTTCAGCTTTTTCATGTTTGAATTTTAATGGAAAACTTTTTGTTTTACGATACTTATGCACACGTGTATACTCACATACACACATACGTACACAAATGCACGTTCGATTATATACGTAGACGTTTTAAGAAATATAACTTTGGATGTGCGTGCGGGCTTGTGTTTGTTATAAAAATATTCGGAATTTGGTGTTTAAGGGCTTTTAATTTGGCCTTTAGGAGTTTGACGAAACTCTGTGATAAATGCGTCCTCTTAAATTACTCTTCAGGAACTTGAACAACTCCAACTCTAATAAAAAAACATCACTTTCTCTGTGATTCTTGTTAATGATGAAGGAATAAGTGGACGCGCTAAAGTAAATATTGCACTTGAGATTGACGTATTTATTTGTATGTCTCTTTTGAAGCCACAAGCATGCAATGAACACACAATTCACAATTTTATTTATTACTAAAGTTATGCTAAAATATACTCGTACCTTCCAATTGTCTGTCTGTCAGCTAATAGAAAATTTATTATGACCGCTGGATATTTATTTATATATTTATTTGTTTTTATGTTTTATTCAGTCTAGTCAAAGAAATTATAAATGATGATGAATGCCACAAGGGAAAGTTTAGGGTTAGAAAAGACAACTGCCATTAAAATCATAATGAAAAATTTTTGTCTCAGGCTTGGTTATGTTTGTTTGCTTTTAAATAATAATTTATTTTTTGGCAAGTGCTTTGTCAAGTGTAGCATTTTGTTTGCTTTGAATTAAAAGTTAAATGGAAAATAAATTAAAATTAAGGCAAATAAATAAAATAACATTTTCAAATTAAAAAAAAACAAACATTTAAGTGCGTCGTCAGATAAAAACCGCTTACAGTGGGAATAATCTGTAAAAAAAATATTTATATATTATGTATATAAATATACTATGTTTGCTATAATAATGGTATCGCCAAATGTGCATTAAATTTAAAATAAATCGAATCGAATTTTATTGGCATTTGGAAAAATTTCAATTGAATTGCCAATTGCTAATTATTATTTTCAATTCTGATTGCTAATACCAATTGCTAATGCTAATTTATATTCCTAATACAATTGTTAATTTTAATTGATATTCCTAATGCTAATTGCTTTTGCTAATGTTAAATGCTATTGCTAATGTTAAATGCTACAACTTATGGAAATTGCTATTGCTAATGCTAAGTGATATTGCTGTTGTTAATTCTTTTTGCTAATGCTAAATGCTATTGTGTATGTTGATTGCAATTGCTAATGCTAAATGTAATTGCCAATATTATAGCTATTGCTTATATTAATTGCTAATGCCAATGCTAAATGGTATTGCTAATGCTAAACTTTATTGCTAAAGTCTATTACTATTGCTAATGCTAAATGCTATTGTGAATTTGATTTGCTATTGCTAATTTTAAATGATATTGCTAATGTTATTTGCTATTGCTAATGTTAAATGATATTGCTAATGTTATTTGCTATTACTAATGCTAAATGCTATTGCTAATGTAAATTGCTATTGTTAATCCTAAATTCTATTGCTAATTTTATTTGCTAATGGTAATGTAAATTACAATTGGTAATGTTAAATATTTTGCTAATGCTAAATGATAATAGTTAATGCTATTTCTAATGTAAGTTGATATTGCTAATGCTAAATGCTATTGCTAATTTTATTTGCTTGTGTTAATGTATACTGCTATTGCAAATGTTAAATGCTATTGCTAATGCCAAATGATAATAGCAAATGCTATTTCTAATGTAAAATGCTATTGCTAATGCTAAATGCTATTGCTAATTCTAAATGATATTACTGATGTTGATTGCTAGTTACTATTTCACATTAGTAGTACTTATAGTGCTAGCCGCTAATGCTTATTGTTAGTCGTGATTTTAAAATTGTTAATTATTAATTCCGATGCTAAATGCTTGCTAATTGCTAATGTTAACACTGTTATACTACTAGTTGCTAGTTCTCAATAGTAGTACTGATACTACTGAATGATAATGCTAAAGGCTTTGGTAATTTTTGGTGACATTTACTAATAATTATTATTAATGCTAATAGGTAATACTAACTGCTAATTTTACATAACATTGCTAATTATTAGGGCTGATCCCGATAATGCTCATGCACATTTTTTATGCTAAATGCTTGCTAATTGCCAATATTGATAGCATTGTAAACTTCCAATGCCAGTTTTTAATTGCTAATGCCCATCATAGTTGATAATGCTAATGCTAATGCTAATTATCGATTGAAATTTTTAATTCTAAAAATGCTGAATTTAAATTCTATCCAAGTACAAGTGGTAGCAAGCTGTTTATAATGCTAGTGGCTAGTTCTCAACATAAAATTTTCTCAGAAATTCTAATTGCTATGCCTGAAATTTAAATTGCTAATTGGTAATACTGATGCTAATGCCTGTTAATTGCTAATATTGATTACATTGTAAACTTCCAATGCCAGTTTTTAATTGCTAATGTCTATTATAGTTGCTTATATTAATGCTAATACTAATTAGTGATTAATATTTATAACTCTAAAAATTCTGAACTCTAATGATATCCGATAATGTTAATGTTAATGCTAATGCCAATGCCATTTATAATCTAATTCGAAATAGTATATTAGTGCTGATTGATAATGCTAATTTTTTGTGATACTTAGTAATACTTATTATTAGTCCTAATGTTCACTGACATTGCTAAATATTAATGCTGATGCCGATAATGCTAAAGCTGATTATGCTAAATGCTTGCTAATGTTGATTGTATTGTAAGCTGTCAATGCCAGTTTTTAATTGCTAATGTAAATTATAGTTGCTAATATTAATGCTAATCCTAATTGCGGATTAAAATTTGTAAGCTAACGAAAACATTCCTAAAAATCAGTTAAGCTCAGAACGTATTTTAGAGTATTAGTCCGGCCTAAGGAATGTCTTGCTGAAATCATAAACATTCATAGAAAACTCTTAATAGCAACAATATGTCAGTGTTTAAAATATTTGATGTACATAACTTCAACTTCTCAAATAGACACTTGTATGGAATCACAAATTTTCAAATATTTTCAGCATAAAAAAAACTTGCAGGACTGTGTTGAGTATACCAGCGCCGGCATAAAAGTCTCTGTAAATGAAATGTTCGTCGCCATGAAAACTTTTTTCATAAGACTTCAACTTTATTAGCGTAATTTTCCATCTGAAGTATTTCAATTTCCATTAGCAATCACAATCTTATTATCTTATTCGTCGTGTGAAGCACAATAACGACGAATTTACTCACCGAATTCTTCTCTCATATTTGATAAAGTTGGTTGTTGTGTGTACAAAAACAGAGAGAGAGAGGAAGAGAATTTTGTCTCAATTTAGTTTTTTCGTCGTTCGTTGGCGTACAAAATAGAAATAAATCTATCCTAGAGTTCGTCACGCACGACGAATTTCGTTGTACGTCGGTGTTGTGTTCATTTTCATATGCACAAATGTGTTTTATTTTTTATGACGAAAGTTCGCACCGAAAAATTCGTCGTTCGTCCCAGTTGTGTTCCTAGCATAATCTACATCAACTACGTCCAAGCCATATGCACAATGTAGAAACGTTTACAAAAGAGCTTTTGTGCATTCACGCCGACAAGAGCACAGTAGCCAATCAGATCGCGGCGACAACAATGCCTGCTCTTATTTTTCAAAGCAATAAGAAAAAATTTAAAAGCTTTCACAGCTTTTTACCTCTAATACCAGAGTTTGTGTGTGCAGACAGACCCACTGATATTTGCATTTGAGGCGAACGGTTTTGAAAGCCCTTAAATTTATTCTTATTTCTTTGCGAAGTAAGAGCAAGAGTTGTTGTCTGTTGTGTTGTTGTTGTTAATGTTAAACTGTCGTCTGTGTGAAAGCACAAAAGCTCTTTTGTAAAAGTTTGCTCATTGTGCACATGACTTGGATGTAGCTGGTGTGATCTAGACACAAGACAAAATGAAACTGCATACTTTGCTTTTCATTTTCCAATTTTGTATCCTTTTAAAGGATATTTAAGACTTATTGAGAATGTTTTAAACACATTTTTGAATTTGTATATGAGGCATGTCAAAATGAATACGAATTGTAAGCTTTTTTGAATTGTGCTTGAAGTCAACTGATATATTGGCTTAGGAGCAATGAAGTACTTAGACAGACATGCTTAACCAACAACAAAAATTTTTGAAACATTTGTAAATTTTAATTGAACTTTAGTGATTTTTAATCAGAAATAATTTTTTAGTCAGGCTTAAGTTCAGTAATTTCAGTTCTTATTGAATGAAATATTTTTATTAATTAATGGGAGTTTCTAAAGAAGAGAAGAAAAATTATTTCTGAACAAAAATTATGTTTTAAGATTTTTGTTCTACATTAAGATAAATATTTTTTATTTTGATTTTATTGTTATTTTTTTTTGTTATTTCACATTGGTATTCCAAGGAAAAAATAAAACTTTGTAGAATATAAAGAAAAATGTTTACCATAAAAATACCCTTCCACATCCTTGAAGAAAGTTCCTTCAAAAAACAAGAAAAATATTATTTTAGTCTTAAGGAAACTCTGTAAAGTTTCAAATTCCTAGGATTCCGTGTCTTAGTTCGAAATCTGTTTTTTTCTTGTGGCTCAAAATAAATTCTAATCAAAATTTTTTAATAAAAAGGACATATTTTTTTTTAAATATTCTTTAGGGAAAGTAAAGTAATTTTTTTAATAAAAAACTGCAGAATTTTCCCTTTTCTTTTATACCAGTACTGCTTAACAAATATTTTATAGCAAGGTGAAATTAAAAAATATTTAAGACAAACATGCTTAAGAAGTGTAAAGTCTTTTAAACAGGACTAAAGATGACAAAATTAAATAATAATAATAAGCCTAGATTAATGAGTGTATAGTCAGTCACATTGCATATAAGAAGAAAACAATCACAATTTGTTTCAATGTATTATTTGTGTAGTTCTTTATTCGATTAATTTCAATTTGAAAAATTTTTATTCGAATAAAAACTTGAATAAAAATTTTGACGCTGACAGATAAAATAATTCCAAATTTTTTCGAATAATTTTATACAAACTTTGCATTCTAATAAATTTAATCCAATATAATTATTCGAATAATTTTACTCGAATAAGTTTTTGTTTTCCCATTGTTCTGAATAAATAGCACTAATAGCAGCTTGTGCTAAGCGTCATGATTAAATAATAATCTGCATTCGAACTCGGTTAATGAAATAATTTGTACTAAAAATTTTATTCGAATAATATTATGTTTTAGAAAAAAAGACTTAAATAATTTTTCACTTTTGTCATTATTTTTAACAAACATTTTTAAAAATTTATTTCATTAAAATTTTTCAACTAAAATGAATTGAATACATTTCGAAAAGAATTATATTGCAGGAAAAAACCTTAAAATACTCGTACTTTGTTTACTGTTGCTAATATGTAGTTAAAATCAAAATTTAAATTTTATTCGTTTAAAATTATTCGAATAAAATGTTTCAAATACATATCCAAAGAAAAAATTAAATTATATTATTATAAAAAAGCATTGAAATACTCGTATTATGTTTACTGTTGCTAATAATTTCAATAAAAATTTAAAGGTTTATTCGAATAAAATTATTCGAATAAAATTGAAAACAAAAATTAATCAAATGATTTGAAAAAAAAAAATCATTTAAATACGTGTAGCATGGGTACTTTTTCTGTTAGTTTAAATAAAAACTTAAAGTTTTATTCGTATGAAGTTAATCGAATAAATTTTTAAAAAATAACTAAGTTGGTTGGCTGCTTGGATGGCCTAAGTATTGCTTAAAACATTAACAAATGTTACTCGTATTTTAGCCACATTTTTTCATAAATCTGTAAAGCTACATATGTGTAGAAGTTTTTGAAATTGTGCCCGGCCTTGTATAAAATTAAAAACCATATTTCATTGCTGTTGTGCTACAATTGAAAGCCTCGTTTAGCTTTAGTTTCAAATACATAAAGCTAAAATTGAAAAATCATAGTTTGCAAATAGAAATTTACGGGCGTCATTTTAACGTGCTTAAATTTTGGCGAAAGAAAATTTATAATACGCTTACACATACATACACATATATTGAGTTATGTACAGTGAAACCTCTCATAACCGTACACTCACGGTTGTGGCATCTTTCTCCACATATGAGACAGATATATATTCTTATATTTTAATTTTGTATCTAAAAAACTTGATAGATTATTAGAAGACTCCTTTAATTGAAGGTGTCCATTGTGAGATGTTTGACTGTATTAATATTTCATATTTCTATGTCTGGCTTTCAAAACAAGTTCAGCGCCATATTCTGCCAGCTTTTCAGTGCATGCATAAACAAAATTTTGCATGCAACAAGTTGATAATTAAAAGAAAAATATATTATCATCCAAAAGTGCCACAACAGCAAAGGCAATAAATAGAAACATCAGCAGAGAGGGAGGGAGAGAGTTTTTAATTTTTTTTAACCTTAAATTCTTTTTAAGCCAACATTTTTGAACTTTGTGCAAACTATACATAAATTTGTTTATTAAGATTTTTATGGAATTAAAATAATTAATTTTAGAGGATTTGTATGCCGTTGGATTCCTTGTTGAAATTATAGAATATGAAATATGTAGTGAAGCAAGGCCAAAAAAGGATATTAAGGAAGTGTTTGTTAGTAAAATGAAAAATAGTTTTATGTTCGCGTTCATGAATAAATTATTGGAGGATTTGTAAGCAAAAATTTGCTGTAATAAATTTTATTTAACAGCAATTTTTGCTATTAAAACCAAGAGCAGCCCCCGACCAGAGTACTATGCATATAGATTAATTAAAAAAATTTTACATAAAGTTGGCATGGAAAGTAGGAATTTATTTTATTTTATTTTCTTTGTTTAAAAATGTTAAAAGTTTCAGTGGAAGTATGACGTTACTGCAATTTCATTGTTTATTGAACTCATATTACAAATAATGTCAATAAAATTATATTTTGCTTTTCAACCAGATACAATTTCATGTCAATTATTATAATTATCAAAATACACATTAGAGCGCTGCGTAAAGAGTCGTGAAATGTAAATATGTCTTGTTATACAGTTTGACAAAAATGGAAAAGGTGAATATATTGGTTTGTCATTCCGTGTGTAATTTCCACAATATGAATAAGCCACCCATAAAGTATATATGTATACTCTGGGTCCTCTTGAATAGGGAATACGAATAAGCAATGTCCGTCTGTCCGTCCGTCGGTCTGATGTACGTGAAATAGGTTTTCCAATGCTCCCAGAAAAGCTAGAGACTTCGGTCTTGGACTATTGCATCAGAAATGGTCCAACTTAAATTGGTATTAAAAATCATCAGAATCGACTAAACGTTTTCAGAGCTGGAAAACTTAAACTTTA
>LR999967.1:108842119-108950704 GCA_905220375.1 Tachina fera
ACTCGAAAACAAATAACATGGTCGATAGAGCGTATCGTCAAATCAATTTTCAAAAACAAGGTAATTTTTCATCAGCCGGAAGGAAGTTGAAACTTGTGGGGTAACACAAAGCAAGCATTCCATATTAACTAAATACGCATTTTTCAATGCTTAAGAGGAGAGATGGAATAAATTATTTTTCTTGACAAATGATTTAATATTTGAAAAAAAAACAATTCCATCAAATGTACAGCGTATAAATGAAAGAGGGAGGAAAGTGTATTCCTTTTTAAAACTTTTTTTATTTGATTTAGATTTTTTTTAATTCTTAAAGGGAATAAGAAAATAATATTTATGAAAATTATCTTTATGGAATATTTGAAAGAAAAAAAGGGCAAAACTTTGATATAAAATTTTCTTTTTTATATTTATTTTCCCAATATTTAAGTGTTGTTGAAAAAAAATCTGCTTACAATTTATTTTCTACAAGTTGCTAACAAAGTTGTTAATTGAGGTAAAAAGTTTGGCGGAGAAAAATTCTTTGAAGGCTTGAGAAGAAACGAAAACTTTTTTATTCACCACACCATGATATATACTGGATAATAAAGTAAGTTTAGGAAGAAAGTTTACTAAGCAAAATTATAAGAAACAAGTGTTGACAAATTGCAGTTGATTAACGATATTCATATGTTTTTATCCAAAAAAATATATATGTATAAACTTTAATAACAAATTATTTTATATTGCGATTGTGCTTCGTTTCGTGGTGAATTAAGTAAAAAGAATTCAAGGTGAGTTCAATTTCTATGGGCTTTTCTTTAAACAAATTTCAATTCGAAAACGAAAGTTCAGGGTTATAATCGATTCGATCACGTTTTATTAGTTTGAGATTATGGCATTCGATATCGTAATATATTATTACAATATTCGATAACGCATGCAATAATCTCGAACTAAAAAATGTGATTAAATCAGTTCGTTATGGAAAGCGACGATTAGACCCCTGGAAGCTGCAGAAAACAAAAAATCAGACTGAATTTACACAAGGCAAGTTCACTTTCACTTTAACAATCTACGCTAAGCCTACTCCTACGCAAAAATAATTTGTTAGAATGTTGTTATTTGCAAAGCAAATTTATATATTTTTTTGGTACAGTTTCAGCTCAGTTTGGTCTTCTGTTAATGTTTGTGCTGTGTACGTTTAATAAGTAGATTTTCTTTGGCTCCTGGTAGCTTTGTTTGGCCCCCCCAAAAAAACACTTAAAGCTTATTTACAGCCTTAAGTTACAAAGAAGATAATAATTTTCCTTTTATTTAGAGGATTAAAGTTGAAGTATTTTTTTCTTCTTTGTAAATAATTTTTTTTTTTGATAAACTTCAAAAGCTACAAAGAAATCGTTATTCCTAGAAAACTGCTGAATTTATGAAATTTAATATACATAAATTAAATTGAAGTGAGTTTTTAAATTTAATTTAATTTGATTTCCTTTTATTGATTCATGAATAAATAAACTCGTTGTCATGGTATTTATGTTTTATTTTTTATTAAATTACTTTTTAAAGGAATTGGTATGTTGTAAGAAAGTTTTCTTAAAGTTAAGAAGGAATAGACAAATAGAAAAAGAAAAAATGCCAAGGAAAGCATTTCTTGGGGATGTTAAATTTTTTTTCTGTAATCGAACTGTCTGTTGCTAGTTTTTTGGATTTTTTTTTTATTTTTTTGAGTCAAAAATTGATTTTGTAATATTGACTCTCTGCTGCCCCAGGGTGCAACCAATTCTACAATCCATCACTTGGATGTTAATTTATTAGTTACACTTGAAGCTTCAATAAATTTACTTTTAATATGCCTGCCAACAACACTCTGGCTGTAGGTATTATAATTAAACAACAATTAAGCAAATGATTAATTAGAGAAAAACATGGAAAAAATGCACACACAGGTGGGCCGAGATGTTTCATTAATCACAGAAACAATACGAAAAGCTTAAATGTCAGCCAAGCGGAAGCAAGGACAACAGCAGGGCAGGTACAGCAAAAACAAATATATAAAAATATATTTTTTTTTTATTTTTCTCATATATAATTTTATTTAATTTTACTTTTACCTTTTACAAGAGAGCTTAAATTCTAGGCATATTTTTAATACACATTATTTGGGTTTTTCTAATTCTTTTGCATTAAAGATCTGATATGTACATAAAAAATATACACACACACATATTTGTAATCTAAAAAGCTTTATAAATTATAGTCCTTATTATAATTTTATAAATTTATAAATCCTTAAAAAAAATTAATTTGAAAAAGAATTATTAAACTAAAGTTTTTAAATATAAAAAAAATAATTTCTAAAGGCCGTATTTTTAAAAAATGTTTTTGTTTAAAAAAAAAGATATTAAAAAATAATAATAATATTCTTCATGACTTTTGTAAGCCAGAAATTATTTTTTATGAATAAATATTTCATAAAATAAAATTATTTTCTTTAACGAAAGGCTTAAAAAAGTTATTTATTTAATAGACGTTTAGTGAATAAAAATATAAAAAATGTTTTTTTATGAATATGGCAGATAGTCCTATTTCCATAAAAAATTTAAATGTATATTAAATACAATTTAAAAAAAAGTTTGGTATAAAAATTATTATAGTATGAAAAATTTTATATAATATAAATTTAAAAATAATTTTAAATTAAATAATATAATAAATAAAATTATATTAGAATTTATTTTTAATTTTTTTTCTTAAAAAAAAGGTTTTATTTTTATTTATTTACATATGTTTTAAAATTTGTTTTTTTTTATTTATTTGATTATTATTTTTTCTGTCTATTTTATCTGTGTATCTGTATGTCTGTCCGTGTCCACGCACAGACCAAACGGCTGGACCGATTTTGATTTTTTTTCTGTTTGAAAGATGGCTTGATCGAGATGGTTCTTAGCCATGTTTTAAGAAAATCGGTCCAGCCGTTTAGAAGATATCGCATCTTCTCTAAATATATTCGGGGATTTTAAAATTTTCAATTTATGTTGTTGTATACTTTAAATACTTAAATTCTAATATAGAAAAAATTATTGTTTTGTTTTTTGTTTTTTTTTCTACTTTGAAATGCACACCTGAAGAAGGTCATTAGTAGGAAGGTAACTGCTTATGCGAAAGTTGTCCACTTCATTTCGTTCCGTTAAAAGTATTTTTTTCGCAATCTGTTAAATATAAAAATATAAAAGTAAAGCATTATATTTTAATGCAACAAACTAATGGAAAAATTTATGAGATAAGTGAAAGTAAATTTGAGGTTTTTTTTTACAGAAAAGCTTTCAACAGATCATTATTTGATAAATCAAAACAATTCATGTATTATATTTGCAATAAAATTTTATCATATAAGGCTGAAGGTTGAATTAATTGGATCAAACAATTGAAGGCTGATCTTATAAAGGCATGGCGGCTTTCGATTACACCTTGTTGTTACGTTCTGCTAGAGTTAGGCTGAGCTTATATCTGACATTTCTTGTGTGTCATTTGCTGTTTAACTATTTAAACTGTTTAAATCAATAAATACATGTCTGAATCAAACAGTTTTTCATTAGTAATTAGTTGGTTACGCTTTGTTTACGCTTGTGTGGCACATGGTACAGATATTTAGAGATTTTGAATTTTGAGCTTTCATTACAAAAACAAAAAAGTTTTCAATATATTGGAGTGCTATGAATCAAAACAATTTTTATATTTCATTTTTATTGACAACAATTTTTTTAAATCCAGTTTTTTGTATTTTTCCATACATTAGATGTTCTTCTATCGAAATATATAAAAAACTCGATTTCAAAAAAATAATGAGTTCGGGCTTTTCTATACTAAGGTAACGTTATATATAGAGCTGTAGTTTACACGAAAATGACACAACTCATGGTGAACCAAATACAAGAACGCTTATTGATGATAAAGGTGTGCGTGGAGGCCTTCAAAAAAAACAGCGTAATGTTCCGTTCTGCTAGTGTTTGTCATAATTATTTACAATTTGTGCTCTTGTGCTACTTGTTGTTACTTTAAAATTATCACATGTAATGGCGACACAAACTTTAGCTGAATTAAATTTAGAAAAAGGAAAATCTCGTTTGTCACAATATCTATATCTATACGAAACAATATTGTTTTGCGTTGCCAGTTTAAAATTATTTTTTAATATTCGTTATCGCAGGTTATCGATGTCTATCAACATTTGATTGGCATTCTATAAGAAAAGCTTTCTTTGACGGCGCCATTGTATTGCAACGGCTTTGAGCCCAACGCCGAAACTTTTGATAACGACTTTGGTTGATTTGATGCAAACTTTAATTAAAAATGGAAAGAAATAAAAAAATTTAAATGTCAATTGTAACCATAGGCGTAGAAAGGCTATTCAAAGAGAGGGGGGAGGGCATTGCTCCAAAAATTGCTATTACCCCCTTCCCTTTAAATCATAAAAAATATCAGGTAATTATTAACTTTAATATTACTCTTGAAAATCCCCATACATAATACCCCTCCTCGAAAAAAATTTCTAGCTACTCTAATGACTGTAGTCCAGTTTGAGAAATTAGTGGGAGACTTGCAGAAAAATCTTTCTCCAGTAGATCTAAAGAACAGTTATAAATTATTGAATTCTTTTGTACCTTAAAGCCATGAGTTATTATACTCACCAGCTGTGTGCCGTTATTTAAATATTATTCTAGCTTGAGTAACGTTCCAGTTTAAGGAATAGTGGGCACAGCCCGACCCTATCGTGCATCTAAAGGCATTAACTATATTTCGTTCTCACAAATCTATTTTCGAGTTGATATTGCTAATAAAATGGAGGCGACATTGACGATGACAACTGGTGAAAAGATAAATCATTTAATTTTTTTCACCTCATACCAAAATTATACAAACTGTTATATATTTCACTCTTTTACACTTTGGCTATTGTCAGAGAAGTTTCGGTTATAATTAGATATAAGACTGAATTTACTTGGTAAACTTTTTCATGAAATTAATTACTTGAAACATTTATTATTATTTGTCAAAGGGCATAAGTAGAACTACATGAGATCAAAAATATTGCCAAAGGTGCTTCAGAGATACCGAATATGTCAATTTAACTATTTTGCAGGAAAATTTCAACGTAACAAATTTCGTGAGCTTTCATACAGAACTTCGTAAAGTAAATTCTGTATAAACTAAACTAAGTAGATAATTCCTCAATCATATTGCAACATCCTCTTCTGAAATTGATCCTTAATTCTTTGCTATAATTTTTCTCTTGCTGCCCAGTGTAATTGACTTGCCGCTTTAACTTTTACCAGTTTCCATAGAAAAGCTTTAAAAAAATTTTTCGCATTCCTTCCGGCACTGCGTTGTTTAGTTGCTTAAGCATAATATAAAATTAGCTCTTGGAAGTATGCTACATAATATTTTCTAATACTTAAGATAATAATAAGATAATGCAAAAAATATTGTTTTTTTTTTAATTTTTCATCTTTCACCTGACGCACTCTCACCTTCGTGCTCAATATGATGATACCAAACAATATAAATCAAGATTTTAAAATTTTTAAGTATCATGGTGTTTGAAATTTAAGCCCATAAGCTATCCCCCTATCCCCACGCAAAGGGTTAAACTGCCTCTTAACGCACGTACATATGTATATAGAATTTTATTAAATATTACTTCAAAGTGTTACTGACACGTACCTTCATTTAACTGCGTCATATCTGTAATATTTATGTGCCTTCTTTTCATTTTGTTAAATGTCACTCTAGCAAAATATTTGATGAAGCAAATGAGTTTTTGTTGTAAAGATTTCATACGCAATAAGATTATGGAATTACAACGGATGTCAAAAAGATTAAGTAAAAATTCATTCATTTTTTTTGGTGGTTTACTTTCTTTTTTGCTACTTCAGTCATAATATGACAATAGCAGGAATACTTGTATTAAAGCAGGCACAGTGAAATTGTAAGCATAAGCAGCAAGAAAAGCATTACTACAAGACTGGAAACAATTGGTTTTATTACTCTTACCTAAACATTTAATAGATCTATTTTGAATAGTATATGAAGGCCACATTCGCCTCAAATATAAAAATATCATCGAAACACGTGGCCTGAAGTTAAAAAAGAATTTAAATTGATTTTTTTCGTCGTTCTGAGTATTAAGGTCATGAATGCGACACAAGTTGACATTGCACAGGAAAAAATGATTTGTAAAGACAATTAATTTTTTTGTTACATAAATTAAATAATTAATTGATTTTGAACCTAGAACGATTTTTGTAAATACAACGAAACGAAATTGTAAGTTAAGAGAAAATCTCAAAAATATTTTCAATTAAATATTTCAACAAATAGCTTTTTGAAATTTATTTATTTTTTCAGCATTTCTTTTTGTTAGATTTCAAAGATATTTCAATTAAAGTTATTGCTATATTAACAATGCGAATTGATGAATTTCCGTACACATATTGATTATCATAATTGTTACATTAACAATGTTTTTTATACGCAACCACAATCCTCGAAATGATTTTTGCTTTTCTGCGAAAAAAACACTAAATGTCTTTGGTCGGAGTTGAACCGGCAACATCAGGAATAATAAACTAACTTGCTTACTTCTAAGCTAAAGAGCAACACTTTATTAGATACATAAATAATGAACACACACAAAACATGATTTCTAGTTTTTTCTACATGTGCGCATTCCATTATAATATAATTTAACAAATAATTTTGTTGAGTAATTTAATTGACTACAAAAATTTAAATTTATTATACTAACAATGATGATTGTTAATTCTTAAGTTAAATGTTAAAAGTTTGTTTTGCTGATCGCATTTCGATGATATTTTTTCCTGTGTGCTTTTAAAATACTTCATACCTTTTAATGAGAATAATTTACATGTGATCATATTTAAGCAATAAATAACACCAAACTTATTTGTAAATGTTCCTACAAACAACACTAGCAGAACGGAACAACATGCTGTTTTCCGAAAGCCACCACATCTACATCATCAGCTTTTTTGTATTTGCTCCACTGTGTGTAGTGCCAGTTGATGCAAATTTCAGCTTTATACACTAATCTTTCAGTGCAAATGGAATATGTGAATTAGTTTGATTCATCGTTTTAAAATATGCTGAAATATTTTTTATAATAAAAGCTAAATTTTACCAACTCTAGTGTACAACATGCTTGCCATGCCTCCTCTGTATTTGCTTATTTTTTGTTCTACTTAAGATAAAATTTTTTTTCTTCTTAATTTTGTGTGTGTCAAAGCTATTTAAAGTGTAAGTTAGCTTAAGACATGTAAAGTTTTTCTTATAGAATCTTTTTATACAATCGTGCGAAATTCTAAGAAGCACAAACTGTGACATTAAGTCCCAAATTTACAGTCATTAGTTAACTAATAGCAACATTTTAACCAATAATATTTGATTCACAGCTCTTTGTTTACCATTAGTTAAACCGCCAAATCTCATTGGTTAACAAATAGTTAGACAACAGCTGATTCGTTGTAAATGTTTTTAGTATTGTTGTATTGTGAAAATTTTTACACACATTTCACGCATACATTTTCAATCATCTTCTTTGTATTTAGCTGTAACACATTCTTTTTATTTTATTTTATATTATATATTAGTTTTTCCGAACCAATTTCAGCAATAATTCAATATTTTGCATGGTAAAGTTAGATGAGCGCGCACTGTTTTATTCATTTTTGAGAAGCAATACAGCAAATGTAAACAAAAACCATATTCTATAGCAGAGCTGTTGAAAGTGAAACTTGCTTGTTTGATAGGGTTACCATTCTTTCCTCATATTAAGGACTTTAGTTAAACCATGCACTGTGAATATGAAGTATTAGTTAAACAATAGTCTTCATTTTAGTTTACTTATAATTAACTAATGACTGTAAATTTGGCCCTAAGAAATAAAACTATTTATTTCTTACCCTTTTATTTCAATTTAGAAAATATATAGAAGAAATAAGAGATTCAAAAAAAAAAAATAACTAGCAAAATTATAAAAAATAAATCGAAAAGCCAAGATGGCAACTTTGCAAAAATATTTATATATATATATATATATATATATATATATATATTTTTTTTTTTTAATCGTATAGGTTTTAAATTTTCTCAGCAAAATGATTACTCATTGAATAACTATTCCCCAAAATAAAATCCATGTATTCATAAAAAAGAGAATATCGAATTTTTAAACCAGCTGTTCTGCTTCCAGCTGTTCTGCTTCCAGCTGTTCTGCTTCCAGCTGTTCTGTTTTAGCTGAAAATTTGAAAAAACATTTTTCAAAATGTGTGACGAAAAAAAATTAAGTAAATAATTCAAGAGTTCTGTTATTGATGATCATCTGGCTGAATATGGAAACTGTGTTGCCATATACAGTATTTTATTTGTTCGTCAGAACATCTACACAGGCAACACTGTATAGTAAAATATGAAGCAAATTGTTAATATTCCTAAAATATTTAGTAGCAATATAAATCAATCAATCACATACCTTTGAAATAAAGTGATTTGGCGTGAGTACATCTTAAGCAACGAAAAGGGACTTATGCGGTTTTAACTGAAAACGGCTTAAACTAATATTTGTAAGCAATAATATTAAAGTTTACAACTATTCAATATAAAAACAATCATGTGACATGCATATAGTGATTTGGACATAAGTACATCATAAGGGACAAAAATAGACTTATGCGGTTTTTGCTGAAAACGGCTATAACACATTTTTAAACCAAAATATAAAAGTCTAAAATATTTTTCTTTTCAAAGCCGTCTTCTATGCGAAGAAAATTGACTTAGCCGGTTTTTCCTGAAATCGTATTTAAGATTAGCAAAATGTAATAGATGCACGTACTTGTAGGAAAAATGACACCTCGAATAGAAGTAAAAATTTCTTATTAATCCTTAAATTTCAATTATTATTTGTATATAAAAGAATTTTTTTTCTCAGAACATCTACACTGGCAACACTGTATAGCGAAATCTAATATAAATGGCTGCTTTTAATAAGCATTCAAAGTCAATTTAAGAATAGGCATGTGAAACATAATGATTTGGAATGAGTTTATCGTAAGCAACAAAAATGTACTTATGCGGTTTTTGCGAAAAACGGCCAAAATATATTTTAAACAGAAATACATATATATGTAGGTGCAAAATCAATTTTTTTTTTCAAAAAACTCTCCTACGAGACGAAAATGGACTTAACCGGTTTTTAGTGAAAATCATAAAATTCAATTTGTAAAAATATATATAATAACGTTTGCTTTATAATTTTTTTTATATATTAATATCTCATAAGCAACGAAACTGGACTTAGACGGTTCTGACTGGTCACACAGCTGGAACTAAATACATATTTATTTTTGTGCAGAAATTTATGTTAAATTGACTTAAGCAATTTTTCATAAAAACCCCTCAAAATGTGAATTTTATACAAAATTATAACAATAAAAAATTTATTTACGCTTTTTGCATAAATATTTTTCGAAATAAAATTGTATTTGTGACAATCATCTTAAAGAACATGATTATGACAACTTTTACTTGAAGGAGGGTGGTAGTGGGGGTGTGGAAAATGACTGATTTGTACAAATTCTATTAGAAAATACTTTTATAAAAAAAGTAATACAATGTATGTACATACACATGCAGAAGTGAGTAGTATCTCGCTGTATATGTATATTTGCGCAAAAAATATTTACATTCACACACGTCTAGGTACGAGTATTAAAGGGGGTTTACCTATGAATATGTAATATGCTTACAAGAGCTTAAGGAAGCAATGTATAGCAGCATCCCCATGAAAGCACTACGGTTTACCTTTTCAGAAAATACTATTTTGCATTTACCATTGTAAAAAAAAGAATGAAGGGAGTATAAAGACATTTTGACGTGAGTTAGTCAGTAAAAAGCAAAGAAAGTGATGTAATGAAATGTTGGGATTACGTTTACAAAAGATATTACAAGAGAATGACGGTATTTATTTGCTATGGGAGTTTATGTAGCTCCGCAAGCATGCTGTTTATCTTAATCTAGTGGGAGTTAATGGATATTCTTAACTGCAAAGTGAAAAAAAAGGTTAAATAAATCAATTAATAAGGGTTGCTAAAGCATAATTCTAAAAGAAAATGGGGCCCCAACATTTAAGAAAATTTAAAATTTGGCACTGAATCTATTACTAAAGCTATGTACAGACGATTGTCAGGTCTTACAATATTGTCAGATCTTTCAATGTGCTGGCAATGTACTGGCAATCGAAAATTGGCAGTACAATATTCCTTGTCAGTTCACACGATTGTAAGAAAATCTTACAATTTATTGCCAGACGGTTGTATGGCAAAAAATTCATCTGACAAAATCGTCAGTCGAAAAATTGTCAGTTCACACGGTTGTCATATGCACAAATTGTCAGATCTGTTGTTATGCGTTGCCAGACTCAAAGCGTTTGTTAGAAATTGTTAAATATCAATCGTTTGTGTTTGTGTTAAATGTAAAAAGTGAAAGTATAAATTATTATGGACCATAAAGAAGCAATTGCAATGATTTTGTTTGCATATATTTTATTATAAATGTTTTATTTAAAATCAAGCGTGTGCAGTGTTGCACATAGAAATAATTATCTTACAATGACGCCATTGTCAGATGCATAAACTTCGCGCATCTGACAATATTAAAATGTCTGACAAATATCTGGCAAAAATTTTACAATGTGTTCACACGATTGTAAGATGTCTGACAATTTGTTGCCAGCTGCTAGTCTTTCAATGGACTGACAATGGTTTTTCTGGCAACGACGCACAGTGGCTGAAAATCGTTTTTCATTGGCCAAAAGTCTAATTTTTTTTTGTCACCGATTTTTAAAATTTTTACGCCTTTTTGTAGCTAATATATCCAGATTAAGGTAGCCAAAAACTTAGGTTAAACTATTGATAATTGTGGGCGTGGCATGCTGTCAAACTCAACCGTTTTTTTAATTTCAGAAAAAGGTGTTTTTCTTTTGTTTTTTATCAAAAATAAATGGTTACTACTCGCAAGCTATCATCGATAACGGCCTGCGGTCTTTTTTATAATGTTGGTAGGACTATAGTCTTTAGTTGTAGTAAGTGGTCACAGCTCTAGCGTTTAATATTACGGGCGTTATGAAATATTTATGAAACTACTATATTTTTCTCAAGTTTAAATTTTAGTGGAATAGAACTTCTAGGGAACAAAAGGGAACAAGAAACGTATACCACCAGGAGAAAGGTGAAAGTGTCCTCTTTAATGCTATATATACTTTTGCACCCGTGACGACCCGTGGGTAGAACACTTTTTTCATTTTAATGAAATTACTCTAAAAAAAATTCAAATTAATTTAAACAGCCCTATAAGTACTCGTATACAATAGTGTCTTAAATTTTCACTTTTTTGCCTAAAAGTTTGTTTTTTTTTACTTTAGACTACGTAAAACGGAAAAAATTAAATATAATACCTGCGAAAGGGTTTAATGGCTTTGTTTTGATCAGCAAAAAATAAGTCATAAAATTATCACAATAGGTTCTACAGTAAACATATGATCTCTTTCTGAATTTACCTGTTATCAAATGTTAGGGTCAACCAAAGTCATAAACATTTTTATAACAATAATGGCGACATTAAACCACTAAAGATAAAAAACAACCCCATATTGGCGAGATACTAATCAGTTTTACCTGATATTAAGGTCTGAATAACATGTGCAGTTTTGTTCAATTTAAGCACTACCTGCTATGAAATTGAAGATCAATGTGTGAATAACATGTATCTAAAAATGTATAAAACTACGGATTCCATAAGGGATTACTCAGTAATAAGTTAATCCTTTAATTGTACGGATAAAATATAACAAATAAAAATATTCAGATAAATATGGAGAGCTTCAGTTATAAAGAACTGGCCGAAGAGTATTTTAGAAACAAAAACCAGGAAGATGTTCTTAGTTACGTTAAAATAAAATTAAACTTAAATTCGTGTAGCACCGAAATGCAAGAGCAATTATCTAATTTCGTCAAAGCACTAAAAAACGCTACAAAGAAGTTAGCTACAGTAAAAAAAAAACTTTTATATAAAAAGTGCAAACTGGTTAGAAGGCCAACTTACTGTCGCTGCAGAAACAGCAAAGCAAGATAAGGCTGGAAGACCACGCAAATCATTAATGGGCAACTGCAGTGATAGATCTAAGAGGCGGAAACTTAAAGATTTTAACGATGCAATTGGTTGTACAAATATAAAAGAATCTTTCCTACATCAATTACGATCACAGAACCAATTATCAAAAGTGGATATCATTGAAAAAGTTGTTAAAGCTAGTCCAGTGAGAACAAAACGGATTCTTAAAAGTATACCAACTCCGAGTGATGCAATACAGTACACAAATGAGGAGGCATTAGCATTATTTCTGGATTTGAAATTAACAAAACAGCAATATATTAAGCTCAGACTGCGTGCGATTGAAAAAGGGTCAAATATGTATCCAGCATATCATTACATAACCGCTGCTAAAATAGACTGTTTGCCATCAAAGGACACTATTACAATCACACCAATTTCGGCAGAGGTACAACTACAATCTCTACTTGATCACACAGCCGAACGCTTGCTACAATCAATAACAGGAAATGAGTTGAAGAAATATGGAAACACAAAGTTAATTCTTTTTTGTAAATGGGGATGTGATGGTTCCTCGGGACAAAAACAATACAAACAAGCTGTATGTGAAAATATTTCGGACTCAGATATGTTCATGGTATCATTTGTACCATTGCGATTGAAAAAGATTTTGGAAGATTCAGAGCCTTCGACTAGTACAACGCAAACAATGGATATTTGGAAAAATGAGACACCATCTTCTACGAAATACTGCAGGCCAATTAAATTTGAATTCAAAAAAGAAACTCAAACAAAGAAGTTAGTGATATCAAGGCCCAAATTGCAACACTACAGCCATTACAATTACAGTTAGATGGGCAGCAAACTGAAGTAAGCTACCAATTAGTGCTGACAATGATAGATGGAAAAGTAGGTCAGGCTTTGACTAACACGAAGGCTGCATCCAGCTGCATTATATGCCAAGCAACATCAACCCAATTAAACCAAGTCCCGACAAAATCATTAGATAATACCGATGCATATGAATTTGGATTATCACCACTACATGCAAGAATACGACTTATGGAACACATACTAAAAATCGGTTATGATTTGGATTTCGGGTCTTCAGGATCAATAAGAAACAACGAAACCAACAAAGAGTTAAGAAGTTCAAAAAAGAAACATGTTCTAGATGAATATCGCAAATTAGGATTGATTATAGATCAGCCAAAACAAGGGTCAGGCAATACAAATGATGGCAATACCGCAAGAAGATTTTTTTCAGATCCAGAAACAGCATCTGAAATAACAGGAGTGGATTAAACCTTATTTTCAGGTTTAAAATAATTCTAGAAGTACTTGCGTGCAATGAAGAAATTGACTCTAGAAAATTTGGAGATTATGCTAAGGAAACTGCAAAAATATATACAACCAACTACCCATGGAGAAATATGTCTGCAACAGTTCATAAAATCCTTTATCATGGAGAAGATATCATTAAATATCATTTGGTGCCACTTGGAGATCTATCAGAGGAGGCTCAGGAAAAAAGAAACAAGGATTACAGATTTTATAGAGAGCACAATACTAGAAAAATTTCACGAAATTCAACAAATGAAGATCTATTTAATATATTATTGGCAACGTCAGATCCGTTCATCTCCAGTATTCGAAATCAATGGAAAGTGGAACATCGGGATTTAGATGAAGAAGCCAAAAAACTACTAAAGAACAGAAATAGCACAGAACAAAATATGGAATATTTACAATCAATATTTGAGTCAAATGAATAATAATCATAATTGCCTTTCATTGTTATTTAAGGTACGAAAAGCATACTATTAGTAAAAAATAATAATAAAAAGAACCTACCATTGTTAGAAATGCTATTAAAATTTATTGCAGTTTTTATTTTTAATATGTTTTTTAAAATGATCAAATTTGACAGCAAAAAATAATAAATTTTTCTGTAGTAATAGCAATATTTTTAGATAATATTATTAAAGTTTTTTTTTAAGTGTAACTATTCTTTGAGTGTAAACAAAATTGCAAATTAGACAGCAAAAAATTTTTAATTTTTCTGTAATAATAGCAAAATCGTTGATTTTACTATTTTTTTTTTAGTGTAAAATTTTTTTTGAGTGTAACATTAAATAAATTCCATTATTACAAAACATATTTATAATTATTACTAATTTCCATATATTAAATTTTTTAATAAATAAAAAAATAATAAACCCATATTTCACTCTAAAAGTTAAAAAAATTCAAAAGTTCAACTTTGAGCTAGAATTCCTTAAAAAGTCCTCAATCAATTTTAATGTAATTAAAACTGAGTCAAACTGAACTAAATATCTATCCACTAAAATAAAAATTACTTCAATATTTTGATCAGTTCAAAAGTTACAGAATTTTGGCCAATGAAAAACGATTTTCAGCCACTGTGCGACGTCTGGCAAAATTTGTCAGTTCACACGGTTGTAAGAAATTTTGAGCACATTTTACTGGCAATATTGTCAGATCTGACAACCGTCTCTACATAGCTTAATGAAATTCGCAAAGTGTCTGCTTGGTAAATGTATATATAATATTATCTAATCTGTAATTATATTCTCTGAAATGAAATGCACGTATTTTATATCCTTAAATTTATTTTGCCTTAACAGAAACCTCAGCTTTCTTTGTATATATGGAAGTACATAAATACATGTGTTTGTGTGTATGTGTGCTTCCACTGTGTCACAAACTCTTTGAAACTTAATTTTTCATATATGTATGTACCTGCCCATCCTTTCGTTAATCAGTTTGTTTTTGTACTCTCTCTCTCTCTGTCTCTAGCATGCCAACAAAATATTTGATTTTTTCCTACTGTTTTTCTATTAAATACTTTCATCAATAATTTTCTGCTTGTAGACTTTTTCATTGTACCGTTTTTTTCTTCAAATAATTTTCTTTGCCTAATTCGATGGATTAAAACTTTTTATTCATTGTTAATAAACATGTCCACCGAAAAGGACATCAAAGAAAACAAGTAAACAAAGTTTTTGTTGCATAACTTAAGGCTGAAAGAAAAATATAATTAAACAAAATTACATAAACTGTACAATTTAAAACATTAAAGGCACAGTGGGAGCAAACAAGCACTTAAATTTAAAATTTAATGAAATAAAACAAATTTCTTTACTAACACTTCCACAGACGTTTACAGAAATGTTATTGTCCTTAAGCTTTTGTTAATTTTATAAAATAAATTCTCAAACACTATTACTCTTGATTTATATTTGTGTGTATGTGTTTGCGCATTTAACAATAACTACAATTATTTTTACCTTAAATCATGCGTATCTCTGCGTAAAAACATAAAAATATATATAAGTATTTAAATAAAAGAGCAAGATGTAAAATAAATATGCAAAGATTTTAATGAAAAATAAAATAATATAAAATCTCTATAAAAATCTGAATAAATTATTAAGCTCAAGTTATTTTGGTTTGGTTTGTTAAAAAATTTAATACACATATTTGTTTATGAGAATGAATAAATTATCGTATTGTTTTAATATTAATATTAATTTTTTTTCTCTGAAGATTCAATACTAGAAGTTTGTTAGCAAATATTAAATAATGACAATTCAAAGACTTTTAAATAAAACAAACATACGCTTAACACGAAAACAACCAGGCGGAGGTAATTTCTAGATTTCTAGTTTGAGTAGACTAAACTAGAATATACCATACTGGACCAGACTAGACTAGAATAGACTAAACTAGAATATATTATACTGGACCAGACTAGACTAGACTAGACTAGACTAGACTAGACTAGACTAGACTAGACTAGACTAGACTAGACTAGACTAGACTAGACTAGACTAGACTAGACTAGACTAGACTAGACTAGACTAGACTAGACTAGACTAGACTAGACTAGACTAGACTAGACTAGACTAGACTAGACTAGACTAGACTAGACTAGACTAGACTAGACTAGACTAGACTAGACTAGACTAGACTAGACTAGACTAGACTAGACTAGACTAGACTAGACTAGACTAGACTAGACTAGACTAGACTAGACTAGACTAGACTAGACTAGACTAGACTAGACTAGACTAGACTAGACTAGACTAGACTAGACTAGACTAGACTAGACTAGACTAGACTAGACTAGACTAGACTAGACTAGACTAGACTAGACTAGACTAGACTAGACTAGACTAGACTAGACTAGACTAGACTAGACTAGACTAGACTAGACTAGACTAGACTAGACTAGACTAGACTAGACTAGACTAGACTAGACTAGACTAGACTAGACTAGACTAGACTAGACTAGACTAGACTAGACTAGACTAGACTAGACTAGACTAGACTAGACTAGACTAGACTAGACTAGACTAGACTAGACTAGACTAGACTAGACTAGACTAGACTAGACTAGACTAGACTAGACTAGACTAGACTAGACTAGACTAGACTAGACTAGACTAGACTAGACTAGACTAGACTAGACTAGACTAGACTAGACTAGACTAGACTAGACTAGACTAGACTAGACTAGACTAGACTAGACTAGACTAGACTAGACTAGACTAGACTAGACTAGACTAGACTAGACTAGACTAGACTAGACTAGACTAGACTAGACTAGACTAGACTAGACTAGACTAGACTAGACTAGACTAGACTAGACTAGACTAGACTAGACTAGACTAGACTAGACTAGACTAGACTAGACTAGACTAGACTAGACTAGACTAGACGATTTTGGATATTGGCGAGATTATTTTTTTTTTTTTTTTTAAGTTTAAGTTTTATTTCAATAATTTTCATACAATTCTTACTAGAATAAGTTCCGCAAAGCTTAAAAGCTTGTCTGCAGAAAAATTATTACTAATTTTCATTGTATTGCAATCTTAACTATACATTATTGCTATGTAAATATGTACATTAAATAAGTATAAAATTAATATTTTATAACTTTAACTTTTATGGTTGTCTGTTGCCTTAGCTTTAAAATATTTCATTGCAAGGGAGGAAGAGATCCTTAATTATAAAGAATTTAAAAAAAATTGTTTTGTTGAATAGGCGGTGCTTTTACATTAGACGTCCATTACACAAACAAACTCAACAAATCCTTTGGGTGTGTTGGTGGGTATCAACATTAAAGTCAATAATTATCAAGGCAATTGTGAGACAGCATACTAAAGTATGTGTGCATGCATGAGTGTTTGTGTGTTTTAAAGTTTGCCTAAGTAATTATTTATTCAATAACTATGAATATAAATTAAATTCTAAATATGGCTTTCTTGCCGAACAAAGGGAAACTCAATGTAATATAATGCAAATACTATAAAATTTATGCTTTTCCGGAGTTGCTATTATTTTATGAAAAACATTATCATGTGCACATACAAAAAAAAAAGAAAGATTTTACTTTTTTTGCTGAAATGAATTTTTAAATTTAATAAATAATTTATGTAATTAAGATAATTTGGTAACTTTGCTGTAGACCAGCTCTGTCCAAGTACACACTCTGTTATTTGTATTTGAGGTAAACAGTTTTGAAAGCTCTTGCAATTTGTTCTTGTTTCTTTGCTAAGTAAGTAAGCCGCAGGCATTGTTTTCGCCTAGATCTGATTGGCTATTGTGTTTTCGTCGAATTAAAAGTTTGCACATTGTCAATATGGCTTGGACGTTGCTGCTTTAGACTATAAATAGCATGTAAGAAATTTATTATTCGACATATTGTCATAATTATGTTTTAATTTGAAAATTTATTTGCTGGTGGTTCAGCTTGGTCTATATGCATTTCATTGTTGCTGTAACAAATCATCAGTAGACTTCAACCACACATTTTGAATAGTCACAAACCTCTTATCTTATGCACAGACTTTCAAGAACTATTTGAGAATTCCTAAATAATAATATTTTTGAAAACCACAAGCGAAAAATAAGCATAGTAGGCTTAGAAACTTATACAAAACCCAGCAAATTATAAATAACAACCCAAAATGTTTTTATTATTTGCTTAAATTCAAATAGTTAAAAGTTTAGTGAAAATCTTTACCATATTATTATATTGCTTATAGTTTTTTTTTAAAGCAATGTTATTCAATTAAACTATCAGTTTCATGCAAAAATGCCAAGAGGCGTTTTCTTTCAAACTGCCATATGATAAGACTGTTGATAGATATCATGAAAATTGTTTCCAAGTAACAACAGATAAAAATAAATTCTTTTTTACACCTTTTGGCATTTCACACTTTTAATTGTGACAACAAATTCAAAATGAAAATTTTATAAAGTAAAGAATTAATAGAACAAAAAGCAAAGCGTTGTCAATATAAATAGTTCTATTTAAAATATATTTTTGGTTTTAAGTAACATCTATTTAATTAATGTAGTTTTATAGATATTTAAGTTTATTGTAACGTTAGTGATTTGCTTAATACGAGTATTAACTAAGGATGTCATTAACTATAAAAATAGGCTGATGGTATTGCCTGTCAATGTTTTCTTTAACAAACACAGCCCGGAGGCGTTTAGCTTGTCTGACTAAAACATCTAGGGTTTATGGCAAGAATCAAACCCACAACCTCTAGACTGAGAGGCTAGCAGTACTACCAATTAGCCACAGCTTCTAATCCAAGTTATATTTTAAGGTTAAGGAAAATGGATATAGCTTAAGCATTCTCTATAAGCATTTCATAGGTGCTTTGCCACATAATCAATGCAAATATATTTCAATTAAGATAAACAATATATAAAATAATCAATCAGGTATGTTCTGACACTCGCATCGTTTTGAAATCGCATGCGAGTTGCAAATCGCCAAACTTGTTTCTCCATGTTCTGTAACTCATGCGACTTGCCATATTGATTTAGGCAAGCTGTGTGTTGAAATCGTCAGTGTATAAGTAAACAATGCGATGACAAAATTAACAAAATAAAAGAACATTTTATAAATTTCAATTTTATAATAAAAATTTTGGAAAACTATTAATATTTATGATTAAAATGGAAAGAAAACATATTAAATTTCATTAATTAAACATTTTAGTGTTTCTTTAAAGTTATGTTTAAGCTAAATTCATCAGTTCACTTCAGTATACTTTTGTGATTTGAACTCGCCAAAAGTCTTGCGTTTGCGAGTTACAGAACACCTCTCTTGCGAGTTCAGGTCACAATCGTAAATATTATGCGATTTGCGAGTGTCAGAACATGGCCGGATATCTTAAACCAATCTTAAACCATAAAGCTTTTATTTTTAGAATATGCCTTCCACTCATATTTGACTCAAGCGTGCTTAGGATGTGGCATAGCCGAATAAGCAAGTTTCACTCCCTGCTCTAAGCTTGTGTTATTAAGCAAAAAAGAGAAATCAATTTAAAAAAATAAACTATATTAAAAGCAAAACACATTTGTGAACTATTGTGTATGTATTACAATTTCATCGATGCTTGTTAAGACGTTGACAAAAGTAACACAAGGACTGTCGTGTCGTGCATTAGATGTAATACAAGCATTTTACATTTCAAAAGTTGTTACAATTTTCCTCTTTGTTCGATTTCTTTTGATTTTGTAGCATATGAGCCCAAGTGTTTGTAAATGCAACACATTTGCAACCTTAATAAGTTTTATCAATCCATACAAATGACAATTTGTCTCCTTCCCTCTCTCTCTCTCTCTCTCTATCTCTTGCTCGCTCGCCCCTGGAAATTTCTACAGTAGTAATCGTTAAGTGTATTGCTTCCACTTATGTACATTTGCCGTGACACATTTATTGATCCTTTTTCTTGTTTTTCTACCTTTTATCGCCCGTAAAGTGTTTGAATGTATTTTAAATGAATAAAAGAGAGAGAGAAAAAAAATAAATGTTTTCGTAATAAATATTTAAAATCGACTGAATACTCAAAGTAGTTATTTAGCAGGAAAAGGCTGCAGCCACTTTTACATATTGATAATCTCAAGGGAGACTTTAGAGTGCCTGCTGCCAGTGGGGGGGTTGTTAGCAAATTGTTCTATGTATTGCTATTTGCATACGTGATTATTAATGAAACTGTTTTCCTTTTTTAGTTTAAGAATTTTAAAAATATTTTATTATGAGACAAATGTCATGGGAAAAAAACAAATTGCCTGCAAGGATTCTCAAAACTCGTTTAATTTACTAACTTGTACATAATTTCTAAATTTAACTAGAAAAAAACTTTTAAATTATTAATATTTTGTATCTCTTTCCTTTATTCAGATTAAATTTTTTATTGCTTAAGTTTGTCTTTATATTGTTTAAGTTCTAGGAACTAAATATGAAAATAGCATAGATTTTATGTTCAAATCAGCTTGGCTGGAAAAAAAAAGAAAAGAATTGCATAATAAAGACAGAGTTTGAAATCAGATTTAAACTCAGAAATTGCAAGCAGAGCTTTAAACAAGGCAAAACAGAAAGATAACAAAGAAGATGGTCTACTTGGTAATTCAAAACGAAAGAAAACTCTCTCGAACTTGTATCTTAAATATCTAACCTGTAAATTCTAAAGCATTTTTGGTAATTCCGAATTACTGAGTAGACTCCCAGCTCTGATCCACTCTGCTCACTTTTTTCGTTACGAAGCACAGCAAAAGCCAATTGCAACTCTCATTTAGATTTTAACTTACTGTTCTCCGTTCGATGCTTGCCAGGGACTCTCCAGCATCTCTTACTATCGTTCTAAGTCCAGTTTATTATTTTAAATTGTTTCGAAGCAATTTGCTGCACTTGACACCATTTAATAAATGCTTTATGAAATTATTTGTACCCTAAATGCTTAACATTTTCACTTATAAGATTTTGCAAGTACATATGCATTAGTTCAACACTAGGAAAATCATAAACAAAGTTTTCAGTTAACACAAGTCAAACCATACAAACATAAAATGTAATATGTGAAAACAAACAGAAATGCGTAATCATTTGTATGCACATGAAGTATAATGTTTAAAATTGACGAAGTATTTCAAAATGCTTGTTTACTTAAGCAAAATATACTTAAAGAGAAGAAAGACAAAGGGAATTGCAGATTAAATTTTAAAATTTGGGATGTTTGCTTAAATAAATCAATATATTGGCATTTCCAAGGGAAGGTCAACTTTTTGTAGCGTTGCGACACCAAACAACGAAAAATAAATTTTTTTAACATCTTTAATTACTCGTGTAGGCCGTCAGCAGTTCTAGATTATAGTCACATTGTTCTGAAAGTAAACTTAATTGCTTGCTGTCCCACGGGACAAAAAAGTAAACTTTTTCGTGGAAATATCCATATGCATATCTTTGTGATTATCAAGGATATGTGAACTAAAAATTTTAAATTTTGTGTTTATGGTGGTCTGGTCTAGTCTAGTCTAGTCTAGTCTAGTCTAGTCTAGTCTAGTCTAGTCTAGTCTAGTCTAGTCTAGTCTAGTCTAGTCTAGTCTAGTCTAGTCTAGTCTAGTCTAGTCTAGTCTAGTCTAGTCTAGTCTAGTCTAGTCTAGTCTAGTCTAGTCTAGTCTAGTCTAGTCTAGTCTAGTCTAGTCTAGTCTAGTCTAGTCTAGTCTAGTCTAGTCTAGTCTAGTCTAGTCTAGTCTAGTCTAGTCTAGTCTAGTCTAGTCTAGTCTAGTCTAGTCTAGTCTAGTCTAGTCTAGTCTAGTCTAGTCTAGTCTAGTCTAGTCTAGTCTAGTCTAGTCTAGTCTAGTCTAGTCTAGTCTAGTCTAGTCTAGTCTAGTCTAGTCTAGTCTAGTCTAGTCTAGTCTAGTCTAGTCTAGTCTAGTCTAGTCTAGTCTAGTCTAGTCTAGTCTAGTCTAGTCTAGTCTAGTCTAGTCTAGTCTAGTCTAGTCTATGCTAGTCTAGTCTAGTCTAGTCTATGCTAGTCTAGTCTAGTCTAGTCTATGCTAGTCTAGTCTAGTCTAGTCTAGTCTATGCTAGTCTAGTCTAGTCTATGCTAGTCTAGTCTAGTCTAGTCTAGCCTAGTCTAGTCTAGTCTAGTCTAGTCTAGCCTAGTCTAGTCTAGTCTAGTCTAGTCTAGTCTAGTCTAGTCTAGTCTAGTCTAGTCTAGTCTAGTCTAGTCTAGTCTAGTCTAGTCTAGTCTAGTCTAGTCTACTCTAGTCTAGTCTAGTCTAGTCTAGTTTAGTCTAGTCTAGTTTAGTCTAGTCTAGTCTAATCTAGTCTAGTCTAGTCTAGTCTAGTTTAGTCTAGTCTAGTCTAGTCTAGTCTAGTCTAGTCTAGTTTAGTGTAGTCTAGTCTAGTCTAGTCTAGTCTAGTCTAGTCTAGTTTAGTCTAGTCTAGTTTAGTCTAGTCTGGTCTGGTCTGGTCTGGTCTGGTCTGGTCTGGTCTGGTCTGGTCTGGTCTGGTCTAGTCTGGTCTGGTCTGCTCTGGTCTGGTCTATTCTAGTATACTTATAGTGCAGTTGTCTACTTTAAACAAAAGCTCATTAAAACTCCGCACTTGTGTTGGTCCTATGCCCTTTGCAAACGTGTTTTTTTTATACATGAAAGCGGCTATTAAAGAATTATGATTGTAGCCCCTATTTTGCAATTTGTTTGCTTAAAATAAAATTGCAGTTATTTCAAACATTTGCAAATACTTAAACAAGTCTGCAGGCTGAAATGGACAGATAGGGAATAAAAATAATTTAAATGTAAATGTTTATTTTTACATTTCAAGAAAAGTTAGTTATTTCTTTTTGTGACCCAGAGTAATACATACTCGTATCAAACGTTAACATACTTAAGTAAAAAATAAAAAAAAACAAATTGTATAATTTCGCCTGGCAGTGTGTGTCAGTTTTGGTTGGAAACATTCATCTGTGCACTTCACCAAGCAGGCACATGTAACCGGTATGCAAGTAAAATTTAAGTGAAATCATTGTTTTAATACAAATTGTATGCTTTACATTGTATTCCCTTTTGGAAAAAATTAATTCGAATACTGCTTTTTTGGGCAACCTTTTCACGTAAATAGTTAATTATTTATGCAACAGCAACAATTGCAACAGCCAACTAACTGCAGTTATAGCCGCAGCAGATTTACTCCAATACACTTGCAACCTGGGACAAGGCTTAAATATTTATGCATTGGCTGGGTGTATGGGGGGGGGTCGGCCTTTATCATTCATTGAATTTTAAAACAACCGGAAGCAAATACGTGCGCATAAAACAAATTAAAGTCTAGTCAAATATTTTCCATGAAATGAAACATTAAATATTTAATAGAGATTTCTAATTGCAGATTTTTGCATGCGAATATTTTTGTTTTTATTTATTTTTCTGGCGTCTAATTATCAGCATTGTATAGGAAATTTTGTAAAATATTTTGTGAAAGCATTCGTTACATTAATTATTTGCAAGTGAATATTGATTGCAATTAAATGGTAGAATGAATGTTATAACAGGCACACAATTTTTTTAGTTAAGTAAAATTTTAAAATAGGATCAACTAAAGACAAATACTGTTTCGTTAGATAAGACATGTTTTATGCCATAAAGTAAGAGTTACTACACATAATCTTTCAGCAATATCTAAAACGTTAAAATCTAAGTGCACCAGCATAACACTGAGGCTCGAAGGACCACAAAAAATTTCTAAGTCGCTACATTTCTTATTGCAATTTGTGAAACCAATGCTGGTGAGTTTCTTTCTAACTAGAAAAATTAAACTAATTTTTTTTCAACACAAATTTTTTTATGTATTTGAAATTGCTGAAAATATTAAATTATATTTTTACATCAATTAATATATTTTTTTATAAACTTTTATGTGCACATTTTTGAGGTTTGATTTTGTTGCTTTTGGCTTCAAAGTAGAAGTTAAAAATTTGTTAATCGCAATTTTTTGTTTTTTAAATTTATTATTTATATTCATATATGTTTTTTTTTATTAGTTTTATAGATATTACACAGTGGAACATTTGGGCGAAAAAAATATATAATGAATATGGAGCATCAAAGCACATGCTTTTGGTTCATAGAAATTCAAAACATCAGTGTGCACTTCGAATTTTGATCTTTAGCCTTCTTTTTAGCATTAAACATAAATTTATTTTAACCTGAAAAGTCAGATTAACATCTTTGATAAAAGAGGATGCTATCAAATCACCTTGTATATTGGAGGATTTCAGCTGCCTTATGTAAATGTGTTTGGGGGATTGCGGCTTTCAAGCGGCAACACCTATTCCTTTTTTATTCTTTTAAGTTTTCTTAATAATGATTGTATTTAAAGCAATGCAGCGCTAAAAAGTAATACTAGATCTGGTTAACCACCACGGCAGGACGTTTTTAAAATAAATATATTTCTTATGAAAGAATGTACATACATACATATATGTACATATATACACATTTTTATATCCATTTTTGTAAACAGGCAATTGGATCAGATTTTTATTTGTTGAAATGCTTTTAATTCATCAGCAAATGGATGTTTATGTTGCCCAGGCTTTCCTTTGGTACATACAACATAAAAAATAACAATTAAGTTTTTGGGTATTTTTAAAGTTTATTTGGGAATTCCGGGATTTGCTGTAAATAAATTAATGACACTCCACAAGAAGCAAAAACATTGTTTTAATATTTCTAACTAGTCCGCGAAGTCGAAGTTATTGGTTTTATAAATAATATAAATTTCCATTAACATTCAATTGATATCGCAAACCCTATATCCAACAGCTGGAATAAAGTTGGCAGTATGGCGTATAATGAGTATGATAGAAAGAAAAAGAAAGCTTATATTTATATTATTTTTCTAGAATAAATTGTGTTACCTCTTTTCAAATTATTTAAACGTTTGTTTTAATGCTAAAAATAGAATCCCTCAAAACCTTTAACCTATTTTTAAAAGTTTTTTTTGTATCTAATATGCCTTTAAATTAAAATATGTTGCATAATTTTCTGCCTTGTAGCATAAAATCGCAAAAAATAGACAAATTTGAATTTTGGGGATTTTTGATTTAGTTTTGGGAATTCTTGGATTTTCTGTCAATAAAGTGTTTTCAACTGTTTGAGCATTATTAGAAAAATTTTTTTATAAGATGTTAAGTCCCACTACGCAAATTATGGATTTGCATGTTAATTTTATGTCTAATATACCTGTAATATAAAGGAAATTAAAATACTTTATCCAACTTTCTCCCTAGGGGCATAAAATCACATAAATAAAAAAGATTTAATTTAAGGGATTTTTTATTTATGTTTAGGAATTCTCGGATTTGCTGTGAATTAAGTATTTTGCACAGCTTGAGCAACATTTCAAAAATTAGCAAATTATGTGTCTCAAAAAAAAATTGCGCTGGCACAAAACAATTGAAAAAATTCATATATTTTAGATTTTTTATCTTAATAAAATAAGAATAAAACTTGCAATATTTTTATATAAATTTACATATGTATAAACAAACATACAAAATTATTGTGTTAACAGCTACTCTCTCTTTGTAAATTGATTTACCCTAAATTAAGCTTTAGCTTTGCTTGTAACCGTAAAGTCTTTTATAAACTCAATACTTATTTTCATTTTTTTGGTCACACGTCCCACTGTGCGCTATATGCAAAGTGACCAGCACTTTTTCCGAGATATTTTTTCACTTATATTAAATTAAATAAATCTAAAATGTGAAAAGTACACATACAGATTTATTTATTGAACATCTAATTTTTCATGCTGCCTTCGGCAATTTAATTTAAAAAAAATGCCATCACAGCAAACTATGTTTTTTTTTTAATTTTTAATATACAAACATATTTTTACATGAATGGCTGTGATTTCACTTTTATTTTATACTTTCATATAATATTTTAATTTATTACATTGGTTTTGCGTGTTTTTTTATTAAAGGAATGTAAATTATAAATAATTTTATTACTTTTTGCATAACTTTGGTGGTTAATTAAAAAAAGATAAACGGTTAACAAAAAGAAAAAAGAAAAAAAACAAAGTTATTAAATACAGTATTTTAAATTATTAAAATGTAATAATTTCATGTAATTTTTATTTTCATTTGTGGTTAAACGCTTATATGTGGTTTTAGGCAAAACTCAAAAGGGAAAATTTTATTTAAATAAATAAAGTGAATATATTTGATTGTGTTGTCAATAACACGTTTATTATTTTTTTTTATTAATATGAAAATGTGATACATATTAAATTTAATTGAACTAGAGTGAAATTTAATCAGGAATAATTTATTAATGGAGGTTAAGTGCAGTATTAACAATTCTTATTGAATGAAATATTTTCATTAATTAATGTGATTTTCTAAAGAAGAAAAGAAAAATTAACTTCGAATTCTTAGATAGGGTGAAATTAGGCTTTTTCTTTTTTTACTTTATTCCATTTTATTTAATTTATTTTATTTTATTTTACTTTATTTTATTTTATTTTATTTTAAGTCAGCTTATTTAATTTAATTTAATTTAATTTAATTTAATTTAATTTAATATAATTTAATTTAATTTAATTTAATTTAATTTAATTTAATTTAATTTAATTTAATTTAATTTAATTTAATTTAATTTAATTTAATTTAATTTAATTTAATTTAATTTAATTTAATTTAATTTAATTTAATTTAATTTAATTTAATTTAATTTAATTTAATTTAATTTAATTTAATTTAATTTAATTTAATTTAATTTAATTTAATTTAATTTAATTTAATTTAATTTAATTTAATTTAATTTAATTTAATTTAATTTAATTTAATTTAATTTAATTTAATTTAATTTAATTTAATTTAATTTAATTTAATTTAATTTAATTTAATTTAATTTAATTTAATTTAATTTAATTTAATTTAATTTAATTTAATTTAATTTAATTTAATTTAATTTAATTTAATTTAATTTAATTTAATTTAATTTAATTTAATTTAATTTAATTTAATTTAATTTAATTTAATTTAATTTAATTTAATTTAATTTAATTTAATTTAATTTAATTTAATTTAATTTAATTTAATTTAATTTAATTTAATTTAATTTAATTTAATTTAATTTAATTTAATTTAATTTAATTTAATTTAATTTAATTTAATTTAATTTAATTTAATTTAATTTAATTTAATTTAATTTAATTTAATTTAATTTAATTTAATTTAATTTAATTTAATTTAATTTAATTTAATTTAATTTAATTTAATTTAATTTAATTTAATTTAATTTAATTTAATTTAATTTAATTTAATTTAATTTAATTTAATTTAATTTAATTTAATTTAATTTAATTTAATTTAATTTAATTTAATTTAATTTAATTTAATTTAATTTAATTTAATTTAATTTAATTTAATTTAATTTAATTTAATTTAATTTAATTTAATTTAATTTAATTTAATTTAATTTAATTTAATTTAATTTAATTTAATTTAATTTAATTTAATTTAATTTAATTTAATTTAATTTAATTTAATTTAATTTAATTTAATTTAATTTAATTTAATTTAATTTAATTTAATTTAATTTAATTTAATTTAATTTAATTTAATTTAATTTAATTTAATTTAATTTAATTTAATTTAATTTAATTTAATTTAATTTAATTTAATTTAATTTAATTTAATTTAATTTAATTTAATTTAATTTAATTTAATTTAATTTAATTTAATTTAATTTAATTTAATTTAATTTAATTTAATTTAATTTAATTTAATTTAATTTAATTTAATTTAATTTAATTTAATTTAATTTAATTTAATTTCCTTAATTTTAATTTAATTTAATTTAATTTAATTTAATTTAATTTAATTTAATTTAATTTAATTTAATTTAATTTAATTTAATTTAATTTAATTTAATTTAATTTAATTTAATTTAATTTAATTTAATTTAATTTAATTTAATTTAATTTAATTTAATTTAATTTAATTTAATTTAATTTAATTTAATTTAATTTAATTTAATTTAATTTAATTTAATTTAATTTAATTTAATTTAATTTAATTTAATTTAATTTAATTTAATTTAATTTAATTTAATTTAATTTAATTTAATTTAATTTAATTTAATTTAATTTAATTTAATTTAATTTAATTTAATTTAATTTAATTTAATTTAATTTAATTTAATTTAATTTAATTTAATTTAATTTAATTTAATTTAATTTAATTTAATTTAATTTAATTTAATTTAATTTAATTTAATTTAATTTAATTTAATTTAATTTAATTTAATTTAATTTAATTTAATTTAATTTAATTTAATTTAATTTAATTTAATTTAATTTAATTTAATTTAATTTAATTTAATTTAATTTAATTTAATTTAATTTAATTTAATTTAATTTAATTTAATTTAATTTAATTTAATTTAATTTAATTTAATTTAATTTAATTTAATTTAATTTAATTTAATTTAATTTAATTTATTGCGCATAGTGCATATATTTTTTATTTTAAATGTTCCCATATAACATAATTGAATCATTTGTTTTGCATATTTAACCTCTTCAACAATATATTATGATCACAATTGTTTGCGAGGATTTAAAATTAATACGCTTTCGTTAATTCGTACAAGCGATTATAATTATTTAAGTCTACTTTAGCTTAGTTAAAATTCAAATAATTACTCAGTCATAATTGCTAAATTTGAAAGTAGCCCGGAGCGATGGTTGTTGTTACGAGTATTGATGCAATATTTTCGATAATTTATATGAAGAAACTTTCGCTTATCTTAGTTCAATATGCCAAGTAATTTAAATTGATAGCCTAAGATGATTTATGAGCTTAACCTTTTCGAAATGAGATTTGAGGCACTACAGTTGTTAAGCATTTGAAAGAAATTTGCAAGCTTTCGTGCCACAGTAATATTTTAAAATATTACTTAAAATCTAGAATAGGTCTGCTTAAAAGCTTACATAAATCTTTGTTTCTTACTAGGGAAAATATTTACAGCATAAATTTTTTTCAAAAATAAATTCCACCTATTTTATTCCCTTAATTGAAGGAAATACCAAGAAAACCAACTTAAGTAATTTAATTAAAATTGAAATTAAATTATAATGGCTTTAAAATGTAAAATGGAAAAATCTCTGCTCAGGATATTACTTGTAATGATAAACGATTTTTCTCCTAATCAAATTTATGCAAATTTTCTTTAAAAAAAAATTTAAAGCAAAACTTGCACAGACTCTTCAGTTTGTTGCATAAAATGTTACTTAATGACCTAAATGTTTATATTTAATTTATTTTCCATAAACTTGTTGTTGCTAATGCAGGAAGTTGGTATGTGTTTGCAGATTTTCTTAATGTCTTCTTTTCCTCAATTCTATTAAAAAAATAAGTTTAACAAATGTCTTCTTAGAATAAGACATTTTTGTAACAAAGTTATAAGTTAAAGCTTATGTGAAAATAAATCCTCTTATAATATTTAAATTGCGAGAATATATTTTAGAAAAATAAATCTGTCAAACAAAAATTCTTATTTTTAATGTGATAAACAATTTCGTATTTAGGAGATGCTTTTAAGCCTGCCGCCCATTTTAAATTTAAGCTGCTTAAAGATTTAAATATGCACAACACACTCACAACTACACATACAATAGCATTTAATACAACAAACACATATGCATACACTTACACTTAACATTGTAGCATATCTTAAGGGATTTCTAAACAAATATTTATTATTTGTTATTGTTGCTTTTATGCAGACGCATGAAAATGTTTAAAATTTCTAATTTCATTAGTTGTAATGCATATTTCAGATTTAAATTTATTTGTCTGGTTTGATAAAATGTTGTTTCTTTTCTATTCAATTCTGTTCATTTCAATGGAAAATTTTCATTAACTTATCTAATAAATCACAAATCCATTATTTACTTTTAAGTTCTTAAATGTCAGTATGTTATCAAATTGTTTTCTTTTACCTATGTCTATTGTATTTGTGTTTTAGCTTGTGGTTAGTAACAAAACTAAACTTTTGTATTAAGTAAATGATGTCTTTTACCACAAAGAATTGGGATTAAGGGCAACAGAAAATGCTTACAGCAATATCAGTCAGCAAGCAAGATATATAACAACTTTAAATCATAACTTGACGCCACCCTGCAAGGTTTTTGAAAAATAAAAGTTATCTTAAAATTTGCTAAAAAGTTTTTAATACAACACGATATCATATTTTATAAATTATAATTTTCGATTATATATTATACAAGGACATACTAAAATAAAACATATTATAAAGCAAACTAAGGGCTTGTCCCACGATGTCACCAGAAAACGTACGATCGATAAATTGTATTGCAAACAACAATAACACTACCAACAACTTGTTGTTTTTGTTTTCAACATAAGTATTCAATCGAACGATTATTACTCAGACTTTTTATAAGAAATAAAATATACATATAAGCATTAAAAAATTAATAAAAAAAAAATTAAATTAATTAAAAAATATAAAATAAAATAAAATAAAATAAAATAAAATAAAATAAAATAAAATAAAATAAAGTAAAATAAAATAAAATAAAATAAAATAAAATAAAATAAAATAAAATAAAATAAAATAAAATAAAATAAAATAAAATAAAATAAAATAAAATAAAATAAAATAAAATAAAATAAAATAAAATAAAATAAAATAAAATAAAATAAAATAAAATAAAATAAAATAAAATAAAATAAAATAAAATAAAATAAAATAAATTAAAATAAAATAAAATAAAATAAAATAAAATAAAATGAAATAAAATAAAATAAAATAAAATAATATAAAATAAAATAAAATAAAATAATATAAAATAAATTTAATTTAATTATATTATATTAAATGAAGTATTACAAAATAATATATAGCGAAATAAAATATATTAAAATTATAATAAATATAATATGTAATAATAAATTTATATTGAATTAAATTAATTACAAATTAATTAAATTAAATCATATCACACTAAAGAAATTATAATAAAAAATAAGTATAATTATATTAAATATTTTAAACTAAAATAAAATAAAATGAATGAGGATGTCAAGATTTTTTTGCATATTGTTTGCTCCAACATTGATTTCAACATAATTTTTTTACCAAGTGATACTTTGCTCTATATATGAAACCAATTTTATGTAGATTAACACTTTAACTTGTCAACCTTTTTTTGTTGGTAAATAAAATCACTTACACTTTTGGTTTAAATATGAAGTGGAATAGTTTTGAATTTATCCATTAACAACAACTGATCATTGTTGCACAAACTATAGTGATGATGATGATGATGATGATGATGCTGGTGAAGAGGGTGTTGTTCTTGTTGCTGTTGTTGCGGTTGCTGATAATGATTACGATAATGATTATGGTTATGATATTGATGTTGGTTTTTTTGCTGATTATTTAATTGTTGCAGTTTTTGACGATTGTGTTGCATTGATTGACCGATTTCACTATACGCTTTATGAAGTGTAAACATTTCAAAAGAGTATCGTTTTCGTTTCAGATTAACATTAAAATCAATTGTGTGACTTTTATCCGCATTTATTTGTGTCTCTTTTGCAGTTTTAATTGCTGCTTTATTATTTTTACTGCGGTTTTTTAAACATTTCATATAGATAAACATGAATGAGACGTCGAGGGTGTGATTGATGCTTGCATTAATGGCTTTAAAGAAATTTTGTAAATTTAACCACTGCGGCACACTCATATACAAGCACATGGTGTGTTTTTTCTTAATTTTATTTTTTAAATGAAGTTGTAATAAATCGGCTTGTTGTTTTTTTATAATGTATTTACTTTGATTACATTTTATTGGGGTTTTTATTATTTATGTTGTTGTGTTTCATTTTAATTCCTTAAGTCTGGTTCTTTTTTATGTTGAATAAAATAAATACTCTGTACACATGCATACTTTTACAAGCTTTTGCTTTCATATACACACACACGCACAACAGCAATTTAGTATGTCAAGTTCAAGGTTTTTTCTTGATTGTTGTTATTGCTTTCTTCCTTTTTCTTCTTCTAAATGGTGAACGAACGCAAACACTCAAGTTTTTGTTTTGATTGCCTTGTCTTTGACTTATGTCGGCAGTTTTGTCAAAAATAATTTTTAATACATATTTTTTTATTACAACTTATTTCACCGAAGCCTTGTTATCAACTGTTTTCAGTTGCTGACATTTATTGGTATTTACTGTAACTTTTATATTATTTGTTTTGTTTCATTTAGTCGCGAAGAGAAAATAATGCTGTTGTTTACTGTTGAATCAGTTCTCTGCCAGCAAAGAGTACATGCGTGTGTGTGTGTGACAGAGAGAGAGAAGGTTTCCAAGCGTTTTCAACACATAACATTTAAGAGATTGTGAACATTAGAGAAGGAGATAGAGAGAGGTTTTTTTGTTAATCTGTTTAAAGTGGCGTATACGTAACAAAATATTAATCATACGTATGATATTAAATATTATTTTTTTATTACAGCAGAAGTAAAATCTATACTGAAGAGGGTAGATTTTGTAAACGATTTTTTCGTTTTGAAATTTATATTGAAAAAATATTTTTTGAAAATAATTTTAATTTTTTTTCCCTATAAATTTGAAACGTTAAGAAACATTTTTTTTTTAAATTTGGCTATCAAATAATTTTAAATGTTTTTGTATGAAAAATTTTGTTTTTGTATGAAAATTTTTTTTTAAATGATTTGTTTTTTTATTTAACATATTTTCGATTAAAAGAATTATCATAGCTCAGCATTCGTATTATGAAATAAGACTCTTTTGGCCTGTTTTACAATAACAAAAGAAAACTTTCGACTTAAAATTTATATCGGAAACAACAATAAAATATGAAAATTTGTTTTTGTTTTCAATTTACATTGTAAGTCGAAAGTTTTCTTTCGTTATTATGAAACAGGCCATTTATTTCTTGGGAATTTTTAAAGTATTTATTTGACATTATCCTTATCCTTATTATTAATATTATAAATGTGAAGGCGAGTTTGTTTGTTTGTTTGCTACGCTTTCACGTCCAAGCCACTAAACCGATTTTTAAAGTTCTTACACGAATAGATAGCTACATTTCCAGGGTGCTGCATACCCTACTTTTTTATTCCGTTCGGAACCGGTTTTTTTATATATATAACAGATTTTAAAACCACTAAACTGATTTTTAAAATTCTTTCACCAATAGAAAGCTACATTATAAGCATCAAACAGAGTCTATATTTTAACTGGTTCGAAACCGGTTTTTCTTGCGAATTTTCAAACCGCTTAGTCGATTTTGAAATTTCATTTGCCACTGGAAAGCTACATTGCGGTAAACATTGCTTATTTTTTATCCGACTTGGAACCGGCTTTTTTGATCCGGTTCGAACCGGGTTTTTAAATTTTGTTCGGTTTTTTTCTTCGAAAAAACACATTTGGACTCATTAGGGCAATTTTCGTTACGGGTTTGATTGCTTAAATAGTTTGAAAACCGGTTTTTATTTGGTTTTTAAATTTTTTTTTTTGCCTTTTTGTAGATTTTAATTGTTTTTTTTACATTATCAGTGAGTAACAAATAATAAAACATTCATAAATATTAAGTGTGCGTAGTTTCCAAAATATCAGATATACGTGAAAGCAGCCGCGGGTAAAAGCTAGTATGTAAATAAATATTAGTTAATATAGAAAATATACATTAAATCTTCTCACGTATTTACATTTTTCAACTTCATTTTATTTATTTGATAAAACAGTCTGTTTTATTTAACTTTATGGCCTCTATTAGAATTAGAAAATCTGTCTGCAGGCACTTAAAAATATTGTTGCCATTGAAATATGTTTAACGTGATAATGTTTCCTTTGAATAAATTTTCTAATTTAAATGATATGACACAGATATACTTGGTGAAATTTTAATGACTTTAATATTCGCTTTAAATTACGCAATTGTGTAGAAGCTTTGTAGCAAATTATTTGAGTGGAAGTCCGTGTCGCGCCTCAAGTCTGCGTTACTCAAACATAAAATTTATAATTCAAACACGTTTCCAATGTAAAATAGTTAAATGACTTAAATGTTAATTAAAGTTTGATTGCAAGACGTAGCTAGACTTTTTAATACAACTTCAAATAGGGGCTTTTATATCAGATGATAAAAATAGAACAGCAAAAGGAAATAAAATCAACTAGTGACTTGTGGACAATTTCCTTTTCACTTTTTCCCTGTTTATTTAGTTTCTTTGCAAATAAAAACTTCTAATAATACTGTGAGCTAATATTAAGCTCATAAAAACGTTAATGAAAGCAAAAATAATGACTTTAAAATGCTATAGGTGGCTGTATTAGATACAATTGATGATAGCTGTTATTTAATATTATTCTTTAGGGTTTGAAGGAAATTTTTAAGAGAAGGTTGACTTCTCACTTTGATATTTCTGTTAAAAGAATTGTTTTAAGAAATTACATGCATAATATTTTGATTTGATTCCTGCTGCTAAAAGCTTATTTTGTTGACTTAAGCGGAAGTTAAATTAAAAACGTTTATGAGTTAAGCTGGTTTATAGTGCCATAGCCACCAAAAAAGCGTACAAGTGACATAATTTTCAAGCTTAATCTTTTTACCAAAATCGATTATTTGTGATAGTAAATAATCGATTTTCGTGTATACACCAGGCCCAAAAAAATGTCTCGGTTAAGCTTTTTTTTGTAGTTATGGCTTGATAAAGCTACTTTGTCTTCAAGGCTGAAGTAAGTAGCAGCGGTTAAATTTATAAAGAAATTACGTACAATTTGAAAAACAAATTGTTTGAATAATTAAGTGGAAATTTCTAAATGATGGTGGTTAAGAAAGTCCGTGACTTTTTTAATCCAATACAACTTTTTGCATAAAAAATAGTCTAATATCTGATCTGAGCCTTTCGCATGCAGGGATTGACATAACAATACACTCTTTCTTAATACACATACTCCCGTCTAAGCACAAGCCATCATTTGCACTCAAAATGGGTACCCCGAAACCCCATAAGCAAACTACTTTCTTAATAAGTGTTTTCTTTGGAAATTGTTACAATTTAAGTTTAACATTTATTGACGTACTAATAAACCCAAGTTATTCATTTACTTATTCAGTAAAATTATTTAATTTTTAATTTTTTGATTTTGACAGTGCAGTGAACTTAAGAATCCTCATTAATATATGGAAGCAAACGTTTGACTTAAAACATCGCTCCCTCCACCTTTTGTATTTTTGTTGCAGTTTAATTAAGCTAATAAAAAAAATTATAGGAGTAATTGTTGGCAAATAATATACACGGCTGGCATCAAAAAAAGTCCTTACAAAATTTTCAGCGAAGCAAGAGAAAAACGTAAGGTTAATGTGTGATTTAAACGCTTGACATCATCCTTTAGAGCAGCCAGCAAAATAAGATATTTCAAAAGATAAGAAACCATAAATGTCTTCACATTTGTTTATTTTTATTTTATTTTTTTTTTTGGAATTTCCTCTGTAAATAAATAAGTAAGAAAAAAATATAAAGATAAATTTACATAATAATTTTACGCAACGGTAGCAAAGTGTAAAAATAGCTGATAAGAGCGCTTGTGGGAAGGAGGAAAAAAAACACGGAAGTTTTTGTGTGATATAAGAAATAAATTGAGAATGTGAAATATTATTATTTCTTAAGCACGCATGAATAATAACACCCGGCAGTAAGTGATAAAATATTTGTGCATTAGACGTAGAAGTTACGAACCAATGTGACAAATGAGGAAGTGTTAACAAAAAGCAATATAGAGATATCAGTGGCACTTAGTATTAGGAAAAATTTTATTTTAATTAGAGAAAGTATTGAATTTGTTTTTAGTCAAATTGGGTAGTGAATTCTAGAGTTCTAAGTATTATTTGAAACTATCAATTAGATATATATATATAAGCAGGCAAATGTTTTAATCATAATTCAACAGAAAGGGACAAATCTGAGATATTACCCAAAATTGTGCTTATAAAATCAACTGAAAAACAAAATATGTACAGCAACAATTTTAATATATTTAGGGCCATTTTCATAATTTGCTTTTATCTAAAGATGAATATATTTGCATTATTACAGCGTAAATTTTTCATTTTTATTAATATCAATAATAATAATAATATTGAATTGATAAAAAAAATAATAAATGAAGGTCTTAACTATAATGTAAAGTCAATAACCGGGCAGACAAAATCCTGCCTTAGCTAAAGGCAAGTTGTGAAAATGATCTTTAATTAATAATAATAAAAATTATTCAATTAAAATTTTGAATTGATTCAACTGAAACTTTAATCGATTCAATTAAATATTTAATTATTTTTTTTTGAACATTTAGTTCAATTTATTAATATTTTAAATTTTATGTTCAAGTATAAAAGCTCATGGTGCCAATTAAATTAATTTTTTAGCTGATATTTAAACAATTTTCTGTTTACTTTTTTCTTCCTCCATTTACGCACTTATGTTGTAATTTTCCTATGAGGGTTAAATATAAATTTTTTAATTTGCTACTTTTTTTTAATAACCCTAACTTATGTAAAAGAAACATTTGAAAAATAAATATCTCATAAAAAATCACTCACCCCGAAATACTCACATACATAAAAAAGAATTATGTTGTTATTAGCAACCATAACAAAGAAATTTATTTTTGTATCAAGTGAAGCACACACAGGTGAAGATACTCGTATGAAGAAAAAAAATTTAAAAAAGATTTCAATAAAAAAAAATATATATAAAAGAAAAAGCTAAAAGTTTAAGCAAAACTTGATGTTATCCTAAACATATTTGATTTGTGGCCTAGTCATTGCTTGTAGAAAGTTTTCGCTTGTTTAAAATATTTTATAAAATCCTCATACATACTTTTTTCACAAAAATGTAATCCAAGGCGTATGAGCAACGTAAATCACTCATACTTTGTGTGTAAGTGAAATGTTTAGGAATGAGCGGAATATAAATTTTATGGTGAGTGAATTTTTCACTCACGATAAACCACTACTCACTTAAAAACTAATCTCGTGTTAAAACAATAAATTATATTAATTCAATCAATTCAATCAATTAATTTTTTTGGTAGGAAACCAATAGTTCTTTATAAATCAAATATTCTTTTTGATAAATAAACATAAAATAATAAAAAAAAAATGATAAATAAATAATAAAAAATTAACTAAAATAAAAACTTTTTTCATTAGAACAATATCAAAAACAGTTTTTGAGGAATACAAAACACGAAAAAATAAAAATAAACTGATTTTATAACAACCAAAAGTTAATGTTTAAATAAAAAGATCTATTTTTTATCAATATTTTATTTAGAAAGAATTTCGTTTTAAAACTATATTTTAATTAGAGGTTTTTTTTCAAAAGTACTAGTTCTTATTTAATTGTTTGTTTCCTATTTCTGTGGCAGGTTTTTGTATAAATTTATTTGAGTTTGTTTGTAGTTTTTGCCAGTTTTACTTACGCCTATATATAACAAATATGTAAAGGAAATGGCGATGTTATTTGGTTCACGCTGAATTTTTTAAGCCGTACACTGAAGTAAACCTAAATATTTAGAGTACTTTCTTTTTTTGCAATATTATTAATTTAAGTTTTTTTTTTGCTATTTATACTAAAAGTGTTATTTCTTCTAATTTTTATATCTTTATATAAAGCTCTAACTTAAAATTTAAAAATTCTCATTGGGGAAAATTTTTGTTTACATATGTATGTATTTATGTATATCTTATATTTTATATATATATTTTTTTTTGAGGTGACCACCTTCCTTAAAGCAATAAATGAGATATGTCCATTATGACTACTTAAAGTTTTTTTATTAAGATATCATTACCACACATATTGCTGCGGTTAAGGGTTTATAATATTGAATAAAATATGGGAATAGGTTAACCTTGACGACCATCCTTGAAAATTTTTGCTAAATGTTACAGATTTCTCAAACATTTTTTCACATCCTATACACTTTTTAAGTCCTTCGATTTAAAGAAGAGTTTTGATGTTAAAAAACATTTTTTTTAAACTTTTTGTCAACAATATTTTTTGAAATCTTTCGGTTTTAATAAAATTGCCATCAAATGACGTGTATTTTTGAAGTCAAGAGATCATATAAGTTTGAACTAGATCTATCTAGTAGTTTAATTTTTTTTCACAAAAAAAATCGTTTTATGAAACTTTTTTTCGATGGTGTTTTTACTATACTACGTCACCTACTACCTAGGTGAGTTCAAAATCTTTCGAATGCGGCAACTTGGATTCGTACTTATTGACCAGTTCTTAACTTAAGTTCTGATTCACATACATCAGGTCTGACTCGTCAAGTCTTGCGTAAAAACAATTAAATAATAAAAGAAATCTATATAATAAATAATTAGATAGAGAAATTAAGTAATTAAATAGTTCGGGCTTACATCACTTTTGTAAAAATAGGTATTATATATTTGCAAGAATTTTTTTGGGACCAGAAACTGTGTTTCAAGCCGAAGTCTAGACTTAAGACTTCAGTACCTTCGATTGAATGCCAAAGCAATACGCAACAAGATATTTTTTTTTACCAGCTGTGCATTTGCAAATTGATTGTATTAATTGATTCTCATTGAGAGCTGCCAGTGCCTGAGCTTTAAGATCTTGAGCATGAGTTTTTTCCATTACATATAAACTTTTCGGAGATCTTGTAATGTTGGAATTTAACAAGCCTTTTCGTTTTGCAAATCTTGTAATGCTACTCGTCTACGTATTTTAATATACTAATAATTTTACCTATAGTGGAATTTTAAAAGTCTTGCAAAATTTGCTACTCTTGCAAATTTACAAGACTTGCAATTTTGCAAGCTATTTATTTTGACAGTACTTGTCATCTAACAAGACTTGCTATTTAACCAGAAATTTAGTTTTATAGTGCTTATAGTTTCACAAGACTTTTAATTATGTAAGTCTTGCAATTTTACAATCCCTTTTTGCAAATTCTTGAAATTTACTTAGTGGAAAAGTCTTAAGCAATTCGTTTCTCTTCCAATTATTTATTTGAGTTTATATCCTTGCTACCTTAAGATCTGGGGTCTACTCTGTAATTCGAAACGAAAGAAAATACTTTCGAATTGGCAGGTTATTAACATACAAATTTGAAGTTTTGCAAGTTTTAAATTTTTTTAAACTATTGTGGCATATTTCGTCTCAAAATGGTTTTTTTTTTGAGTGTAATAACCAAATTTTACGGATTTTTCCCGAATTTTTGTTTGTTTTATTTAATTTCTTTAAATTGTTTATTTTAAAGAAATTATAAAAAGACAATAATGGAATAATTTGAAGAAATGGTTGTCCAGGAAGCAATGAAACGAATGATCTGCTTGTTGGTTGCGTTTTCTAGGTTAACTTACTGGATTCGTATTGTGTAGTTTGTTAAGTCGTGTAACGCCAATTGGACGCCCAAATAAGAAAATGAAATAAAATTAAGGAATTTTTAATTAGGCGTTGTTTCATTTATTTTGGACTTTATTTCTTCTTGAGTTTGGTTTCATTGGGCTTTCTTACTTGGGCTTATTTGATGTACATATTTGCCCCCCCCCCCGCTTAGCAAAAACAATTGGTAAACATAAAGTTGGTTTAACAACCGAATTTTGTATGGCAAAATCGGTTTTAACGTATGCTTTAAATTTAACAATCGTTTTTGCATAAGAGCATTGGTGTTTTTGGTGTTTTTTAATAAATTTTCTCTAGGGCCTTATTTTTATATTTTTTTTTTGCCTTTTGTTATATTGGGGCTTATTTCATTTATTATTTTTTGTTATTTTTAAAAATTCGCAATCTTTTACTCATTTTGTAAAATTATGAAAATGTTAGCTAAGGCGTTTTAAGTAACGATATATAATTGTAACAGAAGCATGACAGCGTGAACTTGGCCCACAAGTGAACTTATGAAAACCTGCTAAAAAAAATTTATTTTAGGCACTTACGATATTTTTGCGTTTAAGGCTCGCCAGTAAATTTAAAAAAAAAATTAAATAACTTTTTTTATTTTGATTAAAACCCGCCGCCAAGCCGTGCGTGCTCTTGTCTAACATAATGAAGAGCACAAAATAAATTAAACCTCTGAATCGTTTTGATTCAACAAGTGAAAATTTAGTTTCAAAAGGCAAGAGAGAGAGAGAGAGAGTCTTAAGGAAATACTTTCAAGAGATTAAAAAAATTGAATTTTACACTCTTCGTCATACACAAATGTTCAGGAAAGAGCAAAATAGTTTGACATTCCATACTAACAGAGTAAATATAGAAAAGGGCGCAAACTCCAAAAGTACTCATGCTTCGTTCATTAGACATGAGTTTTAAGCGGCACAAAGTGTTTAAAATACACGTTAATCTATTAAAAAAATTTCAGAAACACTTTAGACATCCTGTCATTCGCATTATTCAATGCTACAGTGATACATCATACTCGTAGTTATAAGAAACTTTTACGTAATTAACTTTTTAAAAATAAAAACAAATTAATTTATCATGTGCTTGTACATGGGTGTTGCTGAACACTTGGTTGACATTTTAACCTTTTGCGTCTGTCGTGTGATTGAAATGTCTTTATTTGTATTGATGATGACATGTGGCATAACAACATTGCAAGACGCTGACGAACAACAGCCATCTGTCACTCACACCGGCTGATCATATTACTCGTATCTAGCGCTCAATCATGATAAATAACGAACCGATAATGATGCTGAGGTTAATTTGTAATTCATGCCATTGCTGCTGCTGCTGCTGCTGCTGCTAATGGGTTGTGTTAATATACAAACTGATGTTCAAGGATGTTAAACTAATGGCCGAGTGATTTACGGAATTAATGAGTTTTTGTTTTTGTTTTTGTTTGTGCAGTTGTCTAAGATGATGGTGGAATACAAAAAAAAAGTTATTTAACCTTAATTTATTTAGTTGTTAAGGCTAAAATTACGATAGATAAAATATAGAAAAAATCAAAATGTCTAAACATTAAGTGAATAAATAAAATTAAATATAAAAAAATGCTTAAGAATTAATTATTGATGATGGTGATTGCAAATTTTTGTACGAGTATTTCGCTAAAAAATATTTTTCCTCATGCTTTTAAATTTTTTCCCACAATTTGTGTCAAGTGGGCAGTTTTTTTTTTAAGTTTTTTTTTCTTTTTTATTGCAATTTAAAGAAAAGTGTTATTTATTTCAATCTAGACAGTTAAAAACAAAATTATAAATTCTAAAATTTTACAGGAGATATGGCTGAAATGTAATCGTTAAAGTCATAAGGATTGTCCTCTATACTATACTATATGAGGAGTAGTCGCAGAACAAAACGTGCCTTTTTGATTATTTTAAAATTTTGGAAAATCAAAGATTATTATTTTCACCCTATTATTTTATCTTATCAACCCATAATATATCATAAGTTCCTTCCTTATTATAAAATGCATCAGACCACAATGTTAACGATGTACAAAATTAAAGGACATTTTATATGCAAATAGTACGTTTTGTTAAAATAAAACAAATAAATTCAGTAAAGTGCGACTTTGACTCGCGCACGAAGGTTTCCGTACGGACACGAGATATGTAATTAAATACGAACTTTAGTAGCCTATATAAAATATAGTTTTGTCATTTTTTTTCGTTTTTGACGTTTTTTTAATTTTGACGATTTTTTTTATTTTGGCGATTTTTTTAATTTTGGCGATTTTTTGTTTGTTTTGGCGATTTTTTCGGTTTCTGGATTTTTTTCCATTTTGGCAATTGTTTTAGTTTTGAAATTTTTTTCTCTTTTTGGCAATTTTTTTTGGGTTTTGTCGTTTTTTTATTTTTTGGCGATTTTTTCGTTTTGGCGATTTTTTTTTTAATTTTGGCGAATTTCGGTTTTTGGCGTTTCTTTATTTTCGCAACTTTAAAATAAATAAGTGAATAGGCGCTTTTTTGTAGTTTTGACACTTTATTTTCTCATTTTGGCGATTTTTTTCGGTTTTTGGCGATTTTTCAATTTGGCGATTTTTTTTTAATTTTGGCGATTTTTTCCATTTTGGCGAACTTTTTTCATATTAACAATTATTTTGTTACTGGAGCCTTTTTCGCGTGATATTTTTCATTTCACTTACCTATTTTGGTTTTTGACGTTTTTTTTTCGTTTTTTGCTTTGTATTACCAAAAATAAATACTGGCTGTAAACTCTTAAAGTACACTTTGTTTTGACTATGAATATGCGCTAATAATTTTGGGCCCACATGGATAGAAACGTGTGCAATTAGATAGAGTTTTTTTTTCTCAGTTCCCGCATATCAATCAAAAAGATGGTTTCGAATTTATTGCAAGTTACAAACTTTTTAAAATTATATGACTATATATTATTTTTTTGTATCTTTAGTAAAAATCCGCCGTTGGAAGCTTGTTATTTTTGGAAAAAGTTCTCTTTGGAAATATCATTACTAACGATTCCTTATTATTCTGTCTAAATTTGCTTTATTATTTTACATACTTATAACTCATTTTAATTTATTTTTTTAATAAACGTATGTATATAAAATATTTTCTTCCTTCCTTTATTTTCAATTATATTTGCAAATATTTCTCATTTAAATAAATATTTTTTTCTTGCAAATATTTATGTATCTTATGAAGTTATAAAATGATAAATTAATTTAAATATTTTGGGTTGAATTGTATGAGCAGAAAAAGCAGAAAAAGACAAAATAATAATAAAGTTAAATCATTTGCATAGAAAGTTCGTTGTAAACTTTTTTATAATTTCTATACATATTTTATTTTTATTTTTTTTTTGCTAATTTAATATTTTATTACTTTTAATATGTTTGTATGATTTGCCAGCCAAACTGAGGGTAAATAAATTGTTTATTTTTTTTTCAAGCACAAGCTGCTGTAGTTGAATATTTTTGCCAAGACTCAAGACTACGAAACTCAACTCTCCTACTAATGTAAATAATCAGAGTAGTGTATGCAATAAAAAGGGAAAGATATCGGATATATACTAGAGGGATACAATTATTCGTACAAAACTCAGGTTTTCGTGCAATTCTCACTCGGCCAGACTGAAGAAGGGGTCCTTTCAGGACACCAGTGAGCCTGTTTGTCGGCTTATAGTTCTCAATTTCAATTTCTCAAACTAAATATAAAATTTAAAACTCATGTTCAAAGCATTAAAAAATTGTTTGGAATCAAACTTCTATTAAAATAATTGTTTTTTAAATCAAACTTGGCAAGCGTCCCTCTTAATGACCTTAAAATTTTTATCAATAAATAACACGAAGATAAAATTTTTTATTCACCCACTTATAAATACGTTCTCTCAAGCGTGACATTTTCTGATTAATATGAATAATTCATCATCGTTATTTATATCCATGATATTAATTTTCAAAAACTAAAAATTTTTCAGCACTCACGCTTACATCCTCTCACGCGTGACATTTTTTTAACCTAATATTAACAACATACTTATCATGGACATTATTTTTCATATCCTTAATTTGCAAAAACCAAAAAAAAAATTTTATCACTCAAACTCACGTCCTCTCACGCGTGACAAAAGCTTAACAATATACTTACTCATCATTGAAATCGTTTTCAATAATTTTTATTATTAAAAATTAAATGGTATTTAATCACCCACGCTCACGTCCTCTAGCGCGTGACATTTTTTTTAAATAATAGCACTAATATGTTTACTACCGGCACAATTTTCAATGTTTTTAATTAAAAAAAATCTAAACAAATTTTCAACACTCACTTTCACGTTTTTTTACACGTGACAGCTTTTAACTAATATTAATATAATTTTCCGTGTTTTTAATTTCCAAAGCTTAAAAAACATTCATCACTCACGCTCACGTCTTCTCACGAGTGATAACTTTAAACTTATGATAATAATACCATCGACTATATTTTCATGGTTTTTATTTACAAAAACTAAAATTTTTTATCACTTAATTACACGGAGAAGAATTATTTTAATGCTCACGCTCATGACTTCTTACGTCACACAGCTTTTAACTTATATACAAAATTATGAGTAATTATCGACATTATGTTTCATGTTTTTAATTTAAAAAATCTGAAAGTTTTTCATTACTCACGCTCAGGCGTAACAATTTCTAACTAATATTAATATTTATGCCATACTCACCTTCGACATTATTTGACATATATTTCATATTCAAAAACTAAAAATTTTTGTCACTTAACTTCTCACAACAATATAAGTGACTTATAATAATAACATTATTTGCATTTTATTATTATCAAACACAAAAAATTTGATCTCACAGCGAAAGATTTTTTCATCACTCACGCTCATAACTTTCCACGCATGACAATTGTTAACTTATTTACTTTACTTTATACTCACCATCGACATTATTTAACATGTTGTTAATTTTTAGAAACTAAAATTTTTTTAATCACTGACGCTCACGTCCGCTCACTCCTAACAATTTGCATCATTTACTACTCATAACCATTATTATTATTTTTTTTTTTAAATTTTTACAACCCATCCTGACGTCTTCTCAAGCGTGACTATTTTTCACTAATCCTAACTAATGCTTAACCTCGACATTATGTATATTACATGTTTTAAATTTTCAAGAAATAGGTTTTTACATCACTCACGTTTACGTTTTTTCATGCGTGAAATTTTTTAACTAATGGTAATAGTGCACTTACCATCGACTTAACTTTCATGTTTTTAATTTTCTTAATTAATTCCTTAATTAATTAATTAATGTAATTTTTTCAGCGTTAAATTTTTTAACTAATATTAATGTACTCACCATCGATATTATTTTAATGTTTTAAATCTTCAGAAACTAAATTTTTTTCATTACTCACGCTTACGACTTCTCACGCGTGACAACTTATAAATAATATTTATGTATATACTCATTATTAAAATTATTTTCCATGTTTTTAATTTTCAAAATCTAAAATTTTTTCATCACTCACGCTCACGACCTCTCACGCTTGTTCACTTTTAACTAATATTGTTGATATCCTCACCGTCTACATAATTGTCCATGTTGCTAATTTTCAAATATTAAAAAAAATTTAGTCACTCACGCTCACGTGTATTCACGCATGACAACTTTTCAGAAATATCAAAAATATATCCATCATGATCGAAATTATTTTCCACGTTTTTAATTTTCAAAAGCTAAAAATGCTTTCATTATTAAATTTTTAAGCAAAAGTTTAATGGATTCAGATAAATTTTCTATTGAACTTTTCATCACTTAAATTATTAAACATAGTTTTTAATTAAAACTAATTTAATTTTGAAATTGATTGCTTTGTATATTATTTGAATTTAAACTGTTAATTAGAAAGCACATGGAAAACATATAAGAGCGTAAGGGCAAAGCAACGTGACTGAAAAATGTTGCCAGAGACGTTTAATCTGTAATGTTATTTGTTATATCGTATATATTAAAGCAAAAAGATTTGCAATTTTTTACTATATATTTTTTTAGTTTTGCCCAAAAAAAGTTTAAAAACTTCCCATAGTGCGCTTCTAGTGACAAAAATTTAGGTATTTTAAGAATTTTGTCCCACTCCTGGCAGACGACTTCCTCTGCGGATTTTGTAAAATAAAAACTGCTTAGAATTATTTTTCTTGGAAAAATTAACTTTCTTCACATTTGAAGTGTAATTTTAGGTCGTTCTTGAACTTTTGCAAAACATTTAAGTAACAGACATGAATAAATACATACATACATACACACACATATAGTGCATAAGTAATTTAAAGGCTCTGTACTCATGTGGAGTTTGCATGCGTAGAATTGACTTGATTGTTGATTGTTTTTTTTTATTTATATACATTTTTTTCTTCCAGTTGGCCAACTTTTTTACAAGTTAAGAACGAACGTACATTTTGCTGTTTATTTTTTTATTTTTTTGTTCACTCTTTTTCAAATAATTGTTGTTGTTTTATTTTTATTCTAAGGCATTACAAATTCTAGGGCTGAGCACATCCTTGCCAGTGCAAATATGTAAGTTTCAATGTAAATAACACAGCGGCAGGCAGTCAGTCAGTCAGTTTGTTCAACTCATTTTCAGCTCTGTGACTGTTTGTTGTGTGTGTCTGTCTAAATTTTTTTATTTGTTGTTTTTTATGTCTGTCTGTCTGTATTTTTGTAAGCCCTTTCACTTAGCCTTATTTATTAGGCTCTATGTGCACGCTGTTATTATTTTTTGAACCAGGTTGTTTGTCTGTCTGCTTAACTTGTTAGCGCTGATTTTATGCTTGTTTTTTTTTAACTGTATTTTTTTTTTTTTTTTTGCTTTTCTAAGTACAAAAGCACACATGCTTGTAGACTTTTTTTACAATACAAACATTTAAAGGCCTTTGAATTAGCAAACGTTAGAAAAGCCACAATATTTTTATGATAGAAGTATGTGCATATAAAATAATTGCCAGGGGTTAAAGCTTAAATTAACTTTGATTTGCTATACAAAGTCTTGTATGTTTTTTATACAACAAAAAAAATTAAATTTTTTAATTTAAGATTCGATTAGGCTAAAGTTCATATCGCTCTATAAGCCAAGCAATATGAAATAATTTTAAAGCTTATGTTAAAGAACTTTTTAATATATTTTCTAATTTTGTTTATTTTTTTCTCGCGAGGTTTTCTACTCAATTGGCTTCTTCATTTAAAAAAAAATGCAATCAATTTTAATTATTTTGCTGTTGTGTCTATTAAAAAGTATAAATGTTCACTGTGCAACAGGCCTGTCAAAATTATTTAACACTTTGTCATTAGTTCTAAGTTTTATATACAATTTGTACCTAAAATTTAGAAGCATTAAAAACTAATTGTGGGCTAAGGAATTCCAAAATAATGTTCCATGATTTCTAACAATATGGCAGAGGCTCGACCCCAACCTATTCACAGTCATCAATTACCACTATATCCCAAAATGATAACCTAATCTCCTAAATCACGTCCATAAAGTCAATTTTAAAGGCACAGAATAAAAATATTTTTCTTCACTCCAATCAAAAGCTTTAATTAAAAAAAACCAAAATGAATTAAAAGTTGAATTGTGTCAAACAAACTTTTTAATAAAGGTATTCATTTCAGTTTTTTAACTCGTTGGAAAAATGAAAAAATGTAATTTTTTACAACAAACACAGGAAAAAAATTTTTCAAAAAATTTTTGAATTTTTTTTCCCTGTGTTTGTTGTCAAAAATTACATTTTTCCATTTTTCCAATGAGGAAAAAAACTGAAATGAATACCTTTATAAGTTAATTTTTTGAACAAAAGTTCAATTAAATCAATTAAATTTTTAATTAAGTTTTTAATCCATTACATTTTTAAACAAATGCTCATAATAAAATCACCATGTTTTTAATTTTCAAAAAATAAACAATTATAATCACTCACGTTCACATCAGCTCACGCGTGACAAATTTTTACAAATATTAATGCTATATCCATAATCGAAATTATTAATGTGTAAACATCTATACGCTAGGGGGTAAAAATCCTTTTCACAATACAATCAGAAATTTTGAGTAAGATCGTAAAGCGTTATCAAATCGGTGTGAGCTATGTATGAGTGTATTAGTGTAATCATACGAACAAGAAGTACAGAGAAACTTAACAGCTGCATAGAAATACACTCAACCAAATTTTAAAGCATTCCTTTAGGAGCAATGTTAATTTTAATAGAAATTGCTTGTGAAGTGTAATAGTGTTGCCAGTGGGGATAATTTTGTTAAAAATTTGAAAAATATAAAATAAATAAAATATATATATATACTTTTAAATAAAAGAGCGTTTTAAATCTCAAGTATTTCCTTAAAAGATATATACCAGTCTTTATAAAGAATTTATAATATTATATTATAACATATCTTTATTACGTACTGTTGCCTTAGACTGAAGCTGGTGCACGCATCTCCATCTCATGCCAATTATTATGGGTGGAGATTTTAATACAAATTTTGCAAACCCACAGTCGCAATCTTTATTAAAACCCCCACAACTAATAATTCCACTACTATAGATGCAGTTTTCCATAGATTTTTAAATACAGTGGAGTCAAAAATGTATATATCTTATTTCAGTTACCATAAGCCAATATAGTAAAAAAAATTTTCATAACTAAATGTTCAAACATCAACCCTGTGATCGGACTTACATTACTTACTTTATGTTTTTTTTTCTAAAAACAAATAAAAATTTTTCATCACTAGCGCTGACTTGCTTTCACGCTTGACAACTTGTTACTAATATTAATAATATACTCATCATCAACATTATTTTTAATTGTTTTTAATTTTCAGGAATTCAAAATATTTTTATCGCTCACGCTCACGTCTTTTCACGCGTGACAACTTTTACTAAATGTTAAGAATATACTCACCATCGAAATTATTTTACACATTTTAAATTTTAAAATACCAAAAATTTTTACGTTCCCCACACTCACGTCTTATCACGCGTGACAACTTTTACTAAATATTAAGAATATACTCACCATCGAAATTACTTTACACATTTTGAATTTTAAAATACCAAAAATTTTGACGTATTCCACACTCACGTCTTATCACGCGTGACAACTTTTACTAAATATTAAGAATACACTCACCATCGAAATTATTTTACACATTTTGAATTTTAAAATACCAAAAATGTTTACATCACCAACACTCACGTTTTATCACGCATGACAACTTTTACTAAATATTAAGAATATATTCACCATAGAAATTATTTTACTCATTTTGTGATTTTAAATACCAAAAATTTTAACATCACCGACACTCACTTCATCTCACGCGTAACTACTCTTTATTGACACTATTTTCCATGTTTTTAATTTTCAAAATCCATAAATATTTATAATGGAAACTTTTACTTTTCCTCAAACATTATTTGAAATCACTCACGCTCACTTATCCCCAAGCATGAACATATTTACGTACACATGTGTCCTTAATTGTGGAAAAGTTCTAAGTCATATTTTTCTTTCGTCGAGATATTTAGTAGATTACAATTGAACAAATCGAAAAGTATTTTTATATTATGCAACATTTGTAATTTACTAGTCTCGATTAATATAAATTTATTTCACATTTATTAAATATTTATACAAAATTTTTTAAGATTTATTTAATGCACATGACTTAGACCACTTTCATAATTAAGGGCACATATATGCTCCTTTCTTGGACCTTTTTAATTGGTTTAGTCATGCCTTAAGGAAACTTTTGTTTTAAAGTAACCATTTCGTTGTGATTATCAGAGAAAAATATGCAAATATTCGCAGCTGAATTATTTCAAAGTAAGTTATTAAATTTTTAAATAAAAGTTTGATTGACTCAAATAAATTTTGAATTAAACTTTTCATCAATGTAATTATTAAACAACAGTTTAATGAAACCTATTAAATTTTAGTTATTTTTTCAATTAAATATAAAAAAGCGTTTTTAACTGACTCAACTAAATTTTCTTTTAATTATTTTTTATTATTATTATTATTATTATTTTTCCAATTAAAAGGCTTCATTAAAGAAAATGTGAACAATTGGGGGATTCAAACTGTAATCTTAGGTGTTATAGTGTCACAAAGTTTTAAAATATTTTAATGGTTTTTCTTTTTCGCTTTAATTTAATGTTTTTTAAGAAAAATTTTAAAACATTCCATTGTCAGTAAAAGTCAATTCTTGCCGATAAAGAGTAGACAAGTGAAGATATTTACTATCCTCTTGATGTGCCGTCGATGACGCCATTCGCAATAAGGGGGATCAAAACACTATGGGCCAATTTAACTCTATTTTAAATATCAATTCGTGTTTAAATATCGATTTTCATTAATTTTTTTATGAAAAAATTGCTTTTAAATATGAGTTGATATTTAAATAATTTCTTAAAATTAGCTCTATGACACTTTAGACTACCGTTGGAATCTCCCAAATATTTAAAAAAAAAATTTTGAGTGTTTTTGTTTTTCATACAAATTCTTCAACGAACGAAAATCTAACAAATTCATGATTCTAGAATTTATACCAGAAACAAAAACAACTTTTAAATATAATATTTTTTTTTTCATGTAAATATCACTTAAGATAATTAAGCCTCATAATCTTTACTATGACAACTTTTGAATAACTTGAACCTGAACCTTCTTCGCATGTAAGTCATCAAACAGAACCCTCTTACTTATTTCTGCTATTTATTGTTATCATATTGAAGTTTTTGTTTTTATCAATAATAAAGGAATATTAAAAAATATTACAAATAATATTTTTCAAAAATATTTCTCTTATTGACTTACAGAGAGAGACGTTCTCATGTATGAAGATAAATAGAAATTCGTAACTTATTGTTTGCTTATAGTAATGCATGCACATTTATGCTTATGCATGTTCCTATTACTCTCCTTTGTTTATATTTACACACATTCATGATTACAGAAGTACACTTGTATGTATGCTTACTCATGTTATATTTCTGAATTTAAATTGAAATTTGTAACTACAAGTGTTTACCACGGGCCTGGTCAATAGAGAGGGAAGAATGAGTGAATGCAGCTTTCAGAAGGGCCTTGTTTAGCAGGCAAAATGATTATTAAATCAACTGATTTCTAGTGAAAAGGAAAAATAGAAAATTTGGAAAAAAGCAAAGTGATAAAGCATACCATAGATATCGCAAAATGATATGTATATATTTTCCAATCGGATTAATTTTTTTTTGGGCCTTTACTGAAGTTGAGTCCTAAATTCGGGCGAACCGAGGCTGAAGTCGGGCCTTACTTTCAATTTGTAATAAGAAATATTTTTGTACCAAGTAAATGTTTAGTACAAGAAGAACAACAATTGAAATTCTTAGTTTTACTTATAATACAAAATATAATATTAAAGTCCCCGAAATATTCTCAAAGTATGAAAACATTACTAAATTCTTATCCAAATTTTTTTAGAAAAATTCCATTCATTCCCATTTTCCATAAAAAAGCCCCAATTCCGGGATAAGTGCTGTAATCTAACAAGGGTGGTTTAACTTTTTCTGTTTCTATCATAAATTTCTTCTCTCTCTCTTTCTCTTTATCTAACTGCCTGCAATAAAAAGGCCTTAATCTGGGCCTGAAATAAAAAGAAGTATTTTTAGCTCCAGCTACACATTGCCTGCACCAATTAGCCCCTGTTTGAACAAATTGGGCTTATGGTTATGAGTGAAAAATATTTACACATGTACTCATAAATACTTGCTTTTAATTCCATTTGAAATCATCTGAAAACATAACGCAGGAATTGCAATTATTTACAAACCTTTTTCATTGTACGAATATTGTTTGATTTTCAAATCAGTTTGCCGAAAAAATATATATTGTATTCCTGTTTAAAAAAAATATATGCACAAAGGTAAATATGTAAATTCATACATTCACACATATATACATATGAATGTAGATACTTGCATTTAAGACCAGTATATAAGATTTTATAGTTGTTTAAGGCGAATCTTACAATACCCTTCGCTTGAATATGAATGAATTAATAACCAATATACAATGATTTGGCGCAGCGATCAGTTGGAGCTCAAATATTGAACATAGAGGCAAATATACACACATATTCCTAATGCCTGTTCCAGAACATACAATCACGCACTCATCAAATTAAATTTTTGCTAGTTCAATGAAAATAGCTTTGATTCAATACGGGTTTTCAGTTCAGCATCTTTTAATGCCTTTTAAGCCATATCCAATATTTTTTAATAAATAATAATTGAAAAGAAATTTATATTATTTGAAATTGAAATAACTTTGATTCAAAATGATTCTTTATTTTGTTTTAACAAAACTGGAATATTAAATCAATCTGAAGTAAAATCATATCAGAAGAAAAAAAAAGCAATGTGAGTCCGATCGCAGGGGAGATGTGTAAACATCTAGTAATAAATTTTTTTTTCAATATTGGTTTATAGTAACTAAAATAAGATATATAAATTTTTTAATCCACTGTATTTAAAAATCTATGGAAAACTGCATCTATAGTAGTGGAATTATTAGTTGTGGGGGTTTTGATTAAGATTGCGACTGTGGGTTTGCAAAATTTGTATTAAAATCTCCACCCATAATAATTGGCATGAGATGGAGATTTTTACCCAATTGCGTGCACCAGCTTCAGTCTAAGGCAACAGTACGTAATAAAGATATGTTATAATATAATATTATAAATTCTTTATAAAGACTGCTATATATCTTTTAAACAAATATTTGACATTTTAAACTATCTTTCATTTAAATGTTTATATTTATTTTATATTTTTCAAATTTTTAACAAAATTATCCCCACTGGCAACACTATTACACTTCACAAGCAATTTCTATTAAAATTAACATTGCTCCTAAAGGTATGCTTTAAAATTTGGTTAAATGTATTTCTATGCAGCTGTTAAGTTTATCTGTACTTCTTGTTCGTATAATTACACTAATACACTCATGCATACATAGCTCACACCGATTTGATAACGCTTTAGGATCTTACTCAAAATTTGTGATTGTGTAAAAAAAAGTTTTTACCCCCTAGCGTATAGATGTTTACTCATAAAAAAAAAAATTATTTGTAGTTTACTGTTAATCATGTTGAATTAACATGGAACACATATAAAACAATATCATTGCCAAAAACGGTCAAGTAAAAATTAACCTTGTTTTCGTTAATTTTTGTATTGACATTTTTCTGTGTGAGAGCATTCTTTATTTCATGGTAAGAATTTTATGTTATCTTGTCTATTTAAAATAACACATTTTCAACATCAGTCTCGCTTTTATTCGCAATTTTAAATGACAATCATAAACATTTATTTATTTTTTTTTTGCCAAAAATTAGCAAAATATTTATATTTTTCATCACCAACAGCTGTAGCATCGCCATTGGCACCAAACCAAATTCATTATCGCCCAAGCCCATCAGTGTCATCATAATTAATTTAACAACAAACGGCCGGCCAGGTGTTTATGTTGTAAAAACCATCATAAAGAAGAAAAAAAAACTTTGCATTTGTTCACACACTTTTGGTCAATTAATCATCATGCCACCACAGTCACTGATATTTGCAGACTTTTAAATGGCCAAACAAACACTCAAAAGCAAATATTATAAACAAAATGAGAAAAACCACAAAAAAAGTAAAATATCAAAATTATTAATTCCTATGCATCCTCTAACCAGAGTCGGCCTGGGCAATAGCATTGAAATGTTTTGTGTTTGTGTTCGCTTGTGAGTGTTTGAGAATGTATTATACTTAAAATAAAAAAAATAAAGTTGTAATTAATTATGACTCTGTTTATTACAAAAGTTTGTAATGACAGTCTCAGTGCTCAGCTAAAAAAAAAATGATTGATAAACTTTGTTTTAGTCAATGAATAAAGTCGTCTTAAAAGTTATGCATATTTTTTTGTTAACAACTAAAAAATAATAATAAAAAAATTATATTAGAAATGAAGTAAAGTGGAAGCCAACTAATGCAAGAGACATATAAAAGTCTCCTCACAGTTAACTGGGAAGAAAAAAATTATTTTAGTGAAAGAAAGAGCTTCTAAGGAAGTCAATAAAATGCGAATTTAGTGTTTCAAAAAACGTAGCTTATGTTGGTTTAGTATTCAGGTCACGTGTAGCACTTCGTGAGATATATGTACATTCCTGTCGACCAGAAGTATACTTATGCCATACATATATAAAGCAATTCCTATAAAAAAAATATATATATGTACACATTATACACCAACTAAATGAGAATTACATCATGCTTTTGCTTACGTAGTACATGCAGTACATCATCACTTATAATATCTTAAATATCGTCTACCGTATTGATAGAAGATAGAAAGGTTTTGAATGAAAAAAATAATAAATAAATGAATTTAGTAAAGTGCGACTTTGACTGGCAAACGAAGTGTTCCTTAAGGACATTGTGTATGTAAATACCATACAAGCCTTAGCCTATACAAATGAACATCTTGCCTGATGTATGTAGATATTTAAAAAAATTTAGTGTGCGGTAAACTTTATTTTCGGGTTTTGGGGATTTTTTAGTTTTTGTTCTTTTTTTAAAGTTTTTGCGTTTTTTTTCGTTTATAATTTTGTTTGTTTTGGCGCTTATTTTTTCTTTGGCTATTTTTTTGACGATATTTATTTTTCATAAGCGATTTTGTTTGTTTCGGTGTTTTTCTTCGTTTTGACGTTTTTTTTTGTACTGATTATTTCGGGTTTTGGCGATTTCTTAAGATTTTGCTAATTTTAGCTTTTTTCACTTAAATTTAGTTTCAGCGATTTTTTAGTTTTGGCGAATGTTTTTTCGCTTTCGGTGGCTTATTTTTGCTTTAGCGATTTCTTTGTTCTGGTCCTTTTTTCCTTCTTTCGTGTTTTTTTCGTTCTGCTGATATTTTTGGGTATTGGCGATTTTTTTTAGCTTTTGCTCCTTTTTTTAGCTTTTGCGTTTTTTTTTCGCTTATGATATTTTTTGGTATTTAATTTTTTTGTTTTGGCGTTTTTTTTTCTTTTGGTTATTTTTTTCGGGTTTTGAAAATTTTTTTCGTTTTAGCGATTTTTTTTGTTTTGGTTTTTTCTTCGTTTTGGAGTTTTCTTCGTTCTTCTGATTTTTTCAGGTTTTTGGCGATTTTTAAAGATGTTTCTGTTTTTAACTTTGGCGCTTTCGTTTTAAATACTTTTTTTTTGGTGTGTGGCGATTTTTTCACTTATTTTTAGTTTCAGCGATTTTTTTTTAGTATTGGCGAATTTTTTGGTTGTGGTGTTTCTTTCGCATTGGCGATTTTTGTTCGCTTTCGGTGACTTATTTTTGCTTTAGCGATTTTTTTCTCTGGTGCTTTTTTTCTTTTTTTGCGTTTTTTTGCTCTGTTGATTTTTCGGGTGTTGGCGGTTTTTTTAAATTTAACGATTTTAAGTTTTGACGGTTTTTTCAATTTATAGATTTTTTCGATTTGTGGCGATTTTTCGGTGGTTTTTAGTTTAAGCGTTTTTTTCGTTTTGGCGATATTTTTCTCATTTTGGGCCTTCTTTTCGGTGTATGGTGTTTTTAGTTTTGGATTTTTTCTCTTTTTGTGGGCTTATTGTTTTTTTAGCGATTATTTATTTGTTTTGAGGATTTTTTCCTTTAAGGCGATTTTTCGTTCTGTTGATTTTTTTCGGCTTTTGGCGATTTTTTTTTGATTTAGTTTAATTTTTAATTTTAACTTTTGCACTTGTTTTTAATTTTAAGATTTTTTTTTCAGTTTGTGACAATTTTTTCTGTTGTTTTTAGTGTTTCGAATTCACTGATAAAAAAAATTCAAAAAATTTCTTTTTAGAGTATTTATGTGCCGACAGCAAAAATAGTTACGGCGGATGCAAGCGGTTATGCAAACGAACGTCTTGGCTGTCTGTTCAGATTAGCTGTAGTAAGAAACAGGAACTAAGTTGAGAGGTTAAGGGTTGTTACAAGAAGCCAAATTGAGCCTATTGTGATTGAAAGCAGGAAGCAGGGACTATGTCAATAGCAATTTAACTTTTAACTTCGTAAAACAATAATAAAAATCTTCTATGAAATAACAATTTCGAGAGTTTTAAATGCGCTTCAAAAAACGGACATACAGATGTTAAAAAACAGGAATACCAAATTTTTGTAGCGTGCGACACCAAGCAAATGTGCTTATTTTTTCACAGAAAACTAAACTTTTTTTACTTCTTTATATATTTGTGTAGGCCGTCAGCAGCTCTACGTTAGGTAAAATGTTAAGAAAAATCGTTCCTCTTTGTTCAAAAATACAAGGTTAATTGCCTACTGTCACACGTGAAAAAAGTGGAGCTTCTCGGAGAAATGCCCATATGTATGAGTGCTGTGTATGAGAGCAAATTTTATTAAAAAAAAATTCAACTTACTTTATATTTTATGTCACACCGTCCTTCATCATAAATAATATCATAAATAATTTTTTGCAAATATTTGCCAATACTTATTTATAATGCACTTGAGTAAGCAAATATGGACATGCACGTGTGTGTGTTTGTGTGTGTGTATGAGTGTGTGCAAGTGCATCAACATCAAAGTAAATTTAATTAAATTTTTATTATTTGCAAACCACAAGAGACAATTACTCATACCCGAAGAAAGTGTGCTCTTGACTCACTTTAAATTTACTGTAAATAATTTTTTTTTAAACGAGAGTGAAATGTTGACGACAACGGCCAAATTACAATGTGCACGACTGGGCGATAATCTATAAAATAAGAGAGAGGGCTATAAAATTAAAATAAAGCAAATGAAGATAGGATATATTTTTTTATAGCTAGGCTTAAAAAAATTATATTGTTGTAGGAAATTAAGGAACTTATTTATTCTGGTAGATACAGACTTTGCGACTTGCCTACGCAACACGTTTTCGAATAACTTTGATACAGACACTGCAACCTACAATGCAACCCATAAATATCAAAACATTTTGATATTTTCGAAACTCCGAATGCAACTTCGAACGCAACCATAAACAAGACTACAGACTATGCAACCGACTATGCAATCTGCCTGGTTGCATAAACACGTTGCTAAGTCTGTACCTACCGTTAGAGCTTATTCTTTCCACTTATTAACATTTAATTCGGTGAATTCACAACAGATAGCGCTGGCTGTTACACACTGAAAGAAAATTCATATGCATATTGATGACGCCTTGTCTTCTAATTTTTTCTTTCTTATAAGTAGACCAAATGCAAATTTATTCGTGTATGTGTTTTCATAAGAAGCCAATTGAAATTCGGCACTCTGACTCATGGATTTTATTTTTTGGCAGAATTCTGCAAAAAAAAACCCACTTCAATGCAAAGATTTGACAGAACATTTACGAAAAAATTTATGGCACAAAACTGGAAGTAAACTGAAAATCTGTTGGTTGAGAAGAAGAACTTGTAGTATAAAATTAAATTGTAATAGGCGTGACTCCGCCCATTTTTTTATATTAAAGTATGCCCAAGGTATGTGATAAGTTTCGTTAAAGTCGGTTAAGTAGAACTACGTAAAATATTCTATTAAATTTTAACGAACGTGTCTCTGCCCATTTTTTTCATGCAAGATTGTGTATTTTCCAGACTTTAGGATGTGTTTTAAGTTTTGTAAGAATCGGTAAAGTAGAACCCCACTTAAAATAAAATATAAAATTTTATTGGGTGTGGCTCCGCCCACTTTTTAAAATTAAAGTTTGTGTCTACTTAAGAGCCCAAGATATATGATAAGTTTCGTTAAAGCCGGTTAAGTAGAATCACGAAAAATATTATGTTAAATTTTAATGGGCGTGTCTCCGCCCATTTTTTTACATGCAAGATTGTGTGTTTCTTGGAGTTCAGGATGTGTGTTGTTTTGTAAAAGTCGAGAAAGTAGAACAAATTAAAATAAAACATTAAATATGAATGGGCGTGACTCCGCCCATTTTTTTAAATGAAAGAATGTGTGCACCTAAGAGCTCAAGGTGTATGGTAAGTTTTGTCGGTTAAGTAGAACCACATGAAATAAAATAATAAATTTTAAGGGGCGTATCCCCACCCATTTTTTAAATTTTAAACTTGTTTAATTACAAGAACTAAAGGTGTTTGCTAGACTTTGCTGAAATCAAATAAGTATAATACAAATTATAAAATCAAATTAAAATTAATTAATTACTTTTTTTTACTATGGGATTAAATGGAAGCTAGACCTTCTCAAACAAAAAAATAATAATTTTTGCAATCGAGTTATATATTTTTATTATTGCTAACCTCCTTCTCTATTACAATAATTGAAATTTATTTGCTGGTGGTTTAGCATGTCTATATACGTATTTTATTGGCGCTTGAACCAAGTCATCAGTAGACTACAACCACAACCACGGGCTCCTCCTCTATTTTTTTTTTTTGAAGTCGGTTAAAATGCAAATTTATTTACAGAAAAAATAATTTTTTTAATAATTTAAGACGTTTTAAAAAATTTATTGAAAATCTTAGAGAAAGCTTATTTAAATTCTCGTTTTCCTTTGTGTTCCCTTGTGCAAGACTCTCCTTTCAGTTATTTTAATTGGCTTGAAATGATTTTTATAATGCGACACATCAGTGGGCATTTGATTTGCCATTTCTTTTTCACATGCCAACCAAGATAAGAGTCCTGTTTTCGTACTATTACCATAACTGCGCATATAATCGTCACTCTTGCGCCGTTTCGCCGAATAATGCTCCTCCTGGGGCTTAATGCGAAACATTATATCTTTGAAAGTGGTTAAATTGTCGGCAAACTGATCGCCATCCCATAATATTATGTTGCTGCGTTCGCTGCTCAAACGATTACTGAAGCCTTTTTGTCGCCATTTAATATATTCGTCATACTCCTCTCTGTTACCCATGGAAATTGGGTGCTGGAAATCGTTTTTATAAAGCGTTTTCTCTGGAGAACATTGACTGGCTCCATATGTGCCTGGTGTTATGGCCTTCCGATCTATTTTATCGGCAAAACGTTCCTCGAACCAGTTGCCAACGAGCACGGCGTTGCTAAAGAGATTTTCACGTTCTTTATGCGAAAATAATTTCACTGACTCTGATTGGTGATTTGGAAAGAGGGGTGGACTTTCAATATTTATTGTGGACATTACGAACGAATAAATTGTATGTGTTTTTTAAATTTAAAAATTTTTAATAAAAAATATTGTCACCTAAGTTGACACAATTAATTTTATGTAGAGGGTGTTGAAGCGGGTTACAATATTCCCAACCCTGAAGAAATGGCTTGGCGGAAAAAAAATTGATTTCACCGATGAAATAATTTCTCAAACAAATATCTATTCTGATGACTTCGCAAAGTTATTATTTTTTTTTGTTGAAGGGATAAAAAAATTGGAGAAAGGTTGGAGAAAATTATAAAGAGCTCAAAGCAGACTGCATTTAAAAATCAAATAATTTGTTATTAAAAACCCTGTGTTTCATTAAAAATGTCACGAACTTGGTCAACTATTCGTGCCTTTCTCTTTGTACATCACATTAATAAGTAGTTATTCGAACGGTTAAATCATAATTGCGTAAGCCATAAACAAATAATTCTCGTATTCCATTTCATTTAAAAATTCTCGTTATATTCATATGTATGTAGCTGATGTTAATAACTGATCAGCAGCCTGATTTAGTACTCATTGGCATAGCAAATGCAGCATTTTCCCAAACAGTATATATTAACTTTTTTTTGGTCTTCCTAAGGAAAATCACATTAATTGTTTAAAAAAAAATTGCATTTCTAATGAAAACAAGAATGAAAATATGAAAAAAAAATGTTTTTGAAATTAATAATAGTTTAAATAAATTCAATATAAATTATATATGTGACCTTCTGCGAGAAAAGAGACTTAGTGTGTGAAAAAAAAGTTTCGAGAAAAATGCATTTAAAAAATAAAATTTTAATGTTGTTCTCAATTTGATAGATTTTTCCAAGTTCTCGTTTTTTGACACACTACGTCCCTTTTCTCGAAGAAGGTCACATATAAAAATTACTAATTAATATTATTTTTATTAATAATAATTTCTTATTTTTAAACTGATATTAAAATTTTGATTTTGATTTAACTTTTAATATTTTTTTTGTATTCCCTCAGCACTTTATGCAGTTTTTAAAGAATTCTTTAAACTTAAACTGTTATTTCCACAACTTAATTTGAAATAAATTTGCCGCTTTTTATTTTGCACATTTTCTTATAAAAGCATTACGAAAAATGAAAATGGGCTACGACGGTTTTGTGCAATTTATAAAAAATTCATTTAATACTTCTTTTTTTTCTTTCTGGTATTCAACAGTATTCTCAGTATTAAATTGAATACTCTTGTGCATGAATGAGCAGGCACAATTTAGGGGCATTTTCTTGTCTTGTACTTATTTCTTTGTTATATTTTTTTTTGGTAGAAAATTATTATATTCTTGATAAATTTGTGGTAAATTTTTTAAAGAGTTTATTGTTATATAACAAAAGAAAAAAAATATAAGAAAATATATAAAACGAAACATTAAAATATTTTTGTAAAAAGAATCCACAACTTTGTGGTAAAATGTTGTTGATTTAATACAAAAAAGCTGTGTACGTGTAGGATTTGGACACGTACAGATAAATATAAAATTTCTAAGCATAAAATTGTTTCAATAATTATTAAGAATTAACTTCGACATTTATCGAAAGTTAAAAAAAAGTATGACTATAATAAATACGGCCTGTGCCATGAGGACTTCAGTAAACGTTCAATTAGTTACTTACTTAATGCACAAGTTGTCGATCGAAAGTTTTTTCCTCAATTTCAATACAAAGGCACTAATTTTTTTTAAGGGTTTTCATAAGAATTCTTAAAATTTTTATTTGTGAAATTGGGCAAACTTGCGAGACTTGTTTCACGAAGCCCCTTGGCAATTTTTGTGCAAAACAATTAAGTCAATTTGAATGAAATGTCAAAAAAATCAATTTAATAAATTTAAAACAAAAAAATTTCAAGCAGTTTTCAATTTAAATACATATATATATATATATTTCTGAGAAAACCCAAGAAATTGTTGTTTACAAAATGCACAATTGCACATCTTAAGTTTACGAGTAAAAATTGTTGGGCAAATTTAACAGGTTTGAGTAAATAAATTTCCATATAATTTTTGACATTTTATTTATGAGAGTGTAAAAATGCACAATTTGTACAGTTTGCGAGACTTTCGAGCATTCTCATGAAACCCCTTACTGTTTCTTCATTGCTCGTTAGTTACATTTTATACTGATCGTAAAAATTATAATTTTTTTGTCACAGAGGGTATAGTTTCCAATTGGTCCCGTTGTAAGAAAAAAGTGGACTAATGATACACCCACAAATGTTTTATTTGATTTTATGATATTCAACTTATTTGATTGATGCAAAACCTAGCAAACATCTTTAAATCTTATAATTACACATTTCTAAAGTTCAAAAAATGGGCGGAGTCATGCCCATTAAAATTTATTATTTTATTTTACGTTGTTCTACTTAAGCGACTTTTACAAAACTTACCACATACTTCCCACATACTCTAAAATAGATACAATCTTTTATTTAAAAATCTGGGCGGAGTTACACCCATTAAAATTTAATTTTATATATCACGTACTTCTTCTTCACCAACAGATTTTCAAAAAAAAAAACTTTTTTCTTTTAAAGGGTTTACTTCTTAGTTTGGTTACATAATTTTTTTTTCTAAAATGTTGAAGTCTATTTTTTTTGGTAGAATTATTTTTATAAAAAATTTTAAAATTTTATTTGTAAGAAAAATTTTAATTTTTATATAAAACTTTTTATTTTTTGCCTCAACTCATACAATATGTCAAATATATTTAGAAATATTTTTTTTTTAATATTTTAAAGGATAATTTTTTTTTTAAATTTCGAATTTATTTTTTTATTAAAAATATTAAACCCTAATCAAGTTATGGTGGTGATATTTAGAACCATAATCGCAAAAAAAGCTTAAACCACTTATTTATGAACTTAATTTTTTTTACCAAAATCGTTTATTTACGATTCAAAATAATGGATTTTAGTGAAAAAACTAAGTTTGAAAATTATGTCGCTTAAGGTTTTTTGGCTGTTATTTGTTGTTGTTGCAAGAGCGCGTTAATTTTTTAGAGCACTGTACGGAGTACAGTGCCTCGTTTTGGTAAGGAATGTGAGAACTTTTCCAGTAGAAAAAATTTTTATCATCCTGTGAAACACAGGGTGAGTAAGAAAAAAACTGTATTTTTTTATATTTTTTGTAAGTTTATAAAATTTTTTATGTGAGTAACCCGGTGCCAAATAGGTCAACCAATATAATTGTTTCATTTTTCTCGATGCCAGTACCCCATTTCTGTAACTTGTGAGAAGTTCTATCATCGAGAAAAATAAAATAATTATATTGGTTGTCCTATTTGGCACCGGGTTACTCACATAAAAAATTTTATAAACTTACAAAAAAAAAAATCAGCTTTTTCTTACTCACCCTGTGTTTCACAGGATGATAACAATTTTTTGATTCGAAAAGTTCTCACATTCCTTACAGAAACGAGGCACAGAACTTGTCACAAGTTACAGAAATAGGGTACTGACACTGATTCAGCATTTCAAACAAATAAAGAAAAAACTTTTAGTTCTCGAGAAGGAAACAGTTTATTAAAGTTTTGTAACGAACTGCAGGGTGGCGCATAATGAGTTATGTGTGTGTTAAATGGTTTATAACTTTTTTATTTATGCGATTATATACAACTATAATTATAATTTCTTTTAAATACAGTATATTATTGGGGAATTTTTTTGCAATGAATTTTGAAAAATGATATTCTGTAAGTGATGTCCATTTTCTGCTTAGCACATATTACTATATTTTTCTCCAAAAGTTCGGGTGTAATGGCCATGACTTCATTTCGAATGTTGGTATGCTTCTTGGTTTGTTAACTCGTTACACTCCTTTTATCAAATACCCCCAAAGAAAATTATCTGGTGAACTTGAAGGCCAGTTAAAATCGCTTGTGTGCAAAATAATGCATTCGCCGACAATAAGCAATTGGTTTGAAAAATAAAATTCAATTATTTTTGTACATGGTTCGATCGTGTAACTCATAATTAATTCTCGAAGTTTTCTTCACAAAATGCTTAAAAAAAATAAAGAAAGAATACTAATTAAATATGCTGTAAAGAATTTAAACCATATAGCTCATTTTGCGACACCCTGTATAAACCTTCATTGCCTTTTAAGGCGACAATTTTGTATCATTTGTGAATTAATAATTTTCGATTGCTGTATTCGGTGTTTGAAGCAAATGATCTTGCGTAAGTGCAAATGCAAAATAACTCTGTTTAGTTGCTTTTCTTTCGAATGCAAAACAATTCAAGGAAAAGCTACGATATTTTGCATTTGCACTTACGCAAGATCATTTGCAGCAAACACCGAATAACGCCAATGTGGTTCTTATTAAGCGGCCCATCCATTATACAATATTATTGCATATGTTGTTGTACATATTTTGACCTATACTATGCAATAAATGGCACAATATTTTCAAAGAAAATATTGCCCAATTTTTCCTGACAGTTTAAAAGTAAATAACATTTAACAATGTTGCCAACTTGTGACACAATTGTCTTGATTAGAGTTTAAACACAATGTAACGATTTTTTATTGCGGTGCGGATTTCCATACGATTTTGAAGTAAAAATCCGCAGTGCGGGACGGAATAAAATTAAAATCTATTTTATTTTCATTGCGGCCTTTCTTATTCTCACAATTTTCACTGGCTGACGCTGCCATTGTAAAAAAAACCATGATTTTGAAGTTCAAACATTTTTGTCATAGATTAAGTTTAAAGTTTAAAAAACATATCAAATATATCTGCGAATGTATAAAATGTTAATAATTTTTTGTTTTTAGTTATAAAAATGTATGCACAAAAAAATTAATAAAAAGTTAAACAAACAATGACAAGTATTGCCGTCGCTGTCTTCCGTTGTATTGTGTTTATTTTTCTCTCCCGCAACGAGAAATCACATCGCACCGCAAACATTGTGTTTAGACTCTTATACAATGAAAATAAAAATTCTTTTCATAGTTGCCAATATATTGTGCCACCTTAGAATGTGGCATACACATTGACGATATTATTGTGCAATACGAAAAATTGCACAAATATATTGATACGCTTTAGATCTTTTGTGAAAATTGTGCCTCTTTTGACATGAATACCTGTAATATAATTATATATTGTTGTATGTATGCATGTATTTATGTTTATACGTACATATGTGTATATGTTTGTATTTTTATAACCTGATATTTGCTTGTATTTCACACCATTACCACCAGCAACAACCAAAAAAAAAACTCTTATTAATAGATTCGTGCAAATAATAAAGTGTGCTCGCTGCTACAAAGTGCCTATTTATGTTTGTTCTAATGACTTGTGGACTTAATTAATTACATGGCTCTTTATATTTAATGGTTATTTGATGGTCTTTCATTAGTGTTAATTTCACGAAATGCACACTGGAGCAAACGGAAATTGCTGTAGCGATAGACATTGTACGAAGAACAATAATACTTAAAAGGAAATTGAAAGTGATTTAAGTTAAATAAATAAAACAAGCAAAAAAAATTATATATGTGACTTTTAGAGAAGTTAAAGTAGTGAAATATATACGAGTATACACGCAAAAACATGTTCTTGAATACTGATGTCAGACAAACCTACACTTATTTACACACACATACATATGTACATATATGTATATTCACAATACGAAAGAGATTAAGAGCCAGCGGTAAAAATCAAGAAGTTAAAATGCCTTCTAGCAGGCGAAAAACAGCTGTATGCACACAGAAAAAAATATTCCTGCAATAAACAACTTTAATTCAAAATAAAACCAAAATTCAATTAAAAATTTAATTGAGACAATTGAACTGTGTTATTAATTAATATTTTTAAACAAAAGTTAAATATATTTTTAATTGATTTTTGGTTTTATATTCAATTAAATTTGTTTACTTCAGAAATATTTTTTTTCTGTGCAGGGTTGCCAATAGAAAGAATTCTCTGACAATGATGCCATTATATAACAACTATAAAATGTTTGTCAAATATCTGGCAATAATACTACAATGGCAGTGAAATGTCTTCACATTATTGTCAGATGGCGGACAGTTTGTTGTCAGCTGATGGTATTGCAAATAGACTGAAAATCATCTGGTCTGGCAACTTTGCAGTTCACACGTTTGAAAAATATCTTTGGCAATAACGAAAAAAATGCTTAAGTCACATTTTTTTCTATTTGGCAGGAAAGCACTTTTAAGCTTTCAAATCAATTTTTAAAAATTTTTTTGCAATTAAATTATTAAATTCTATGTTTACCTTTATTTCTCTTAAGCAAACATCGTTTTACACACTGTAAATAATACATTAAAATTTGAATATACCAAAGTATAAGTACCTTAATTAAAATGAGATTAGATGTCTAATACTACGTTTATACGCGCACTATTTGCAAATAAATTAACTCATTGTTTATACGGCATTCTAAATGTATAAAAACTTGGTGGCACTTCTATACAAATGTTACATATGTTTACAAAAAAATTATGTTAATCTATAAAATAACAAATAATAATTTGTTTTTATTGTCATTATTTTCTTCTATCAATAGGTTTGTTCATTTACTGAAAATTATTACGAGTTTGTAACGAGTTTTACTGGAAAGTGTTCATTAACTCAAAAGGTTTGAAGGAGAGAGCGTCAAAAGAGAGAAAAAAATTGAGAGACAAACAAATTTCTACAAATTATTACTAGTAAAATTTTTACTTGCAAGGTTTATCCAACCACCTGTTGTGTGTTTTATTGTCAAGTAAATTATTAAAAAAATATTTGAAAACGGAAAACTGAAAAAATTTGCGTTTCTTTATTAAAAAACATGTATACATATGAAAAAAGAAATCATGTTTTATTAATTTATTGTTTTTCCGCCATTAAGTCACATAAATTAAATTTTAATGGCAAATAATTTTGTTTGTTTCTCATATATGATCAGAGATGGAAAATCGAATTCTTGTATTTGTTAATGGAATACAATTAAAAAAGTATGAAAAATGCATAAAAATCGTAAATATACATGAAACTGCGTAAAGTATTTCATTTTAGATATAAATTTCTTAAAAAAAAATTGCAATTTAAAATATTATCAAACAAAATACATCAGAAAAAGTACAATTGTATCATGATTTCCATCCATGGATCTGATATGAATAAAATTTTCTTGCAAATTTTTACAAGTAAGAGACTGAACATAATGTAACGATTATTTATTGCGGTGCGGTTTTCCATACGATTTTGAAGTAAAAATCCGCAGTGCGGGACGGAATAAAATTAAAATCTATTTTATTTTCACTGCGAACTTTCTTATTCTCTCAATTTTCTCTTGCTGACGTTGCCGTAGTTTTTGAATAAATGGCTGCGTTCACAACATTATTGTAAAAAAAACATGATTTTGAAGTTCAAACATTTTTGTCATAGATTATAAAAGTTTAAAAAATATATCAAATATATCTGCGAATGTATAAAATGTTAATAATTTTTTATTTTTAGTTATACAAATGTATGCACAAAAAAATTAATAAAAATTTAAACAAACAATGACAAGTATTGCCGGCGCCGTCTTCCGTTGTATCATGTTTATTTTTCTCTCCCGCAACGAAAAATCGCACCGCACCGCAAACATTAAGCTTTCATTTACTTTTTCATATTTGGGAGAGTAATTTTGTAAATTTCTGCCTTACTCTCTCGTTGCTAGTTTCTGGTGGGAAAGTAAATGAATACACCTAATGTTTTTTGTGTTTATTTTTGGGATAAATGTATTGTTTTTTATTTGCAAACATTTGTAAGTGTGGCAAACTCAAGCATTTTATTTGTAAATAGTGCGCTTACCGTGAAGAGTTTTCTGAATTAGTAAGTCGGAATGAAAACAATTATGTGACAACAATTAACAATTTTATTTGTAAATAAGCCCTGCGTATAAACGTAGTATAAAAAAGATAAGTCGCAAGTTATTTTGCTATAACTTCTTGGGAAATCGCACAAATTCATTAAAATATGCAGAACGCAGATTAGAGAGATACCATTAAATACCATCAAATTAGCTTATCTCGACTTGAGCATTTTTTCCTTTTTGCCACAGAAATGTTTAGTACATTCAACTTGTGAGATCACAATGGGCGCTCTTGAGTTCAGGGAACTTTCTGACGTTGCTAGTGTTGAACTTCAACGTATTAGTAGCTTTATACTGAGCTCTGGATGGTTCGACGGTGGGGACTCCGCATAAGCAGAGTCTCCGTGGTATCACAATGGACCAAAATGGTCTAAGTGAGTCCGGGTTTTCTGACTGCCACCCCTCCCTAACCTAACTTGTAAGATTTGACAATCGTCTGTACGAGCTGAAGGGTAATCTTTTCTCTTCATGCCTTTAACAAGCCATCAATAGTCAGTGTTACCGTTGTGTATTAAAAGTGGTATTTTACCCCTTTTTTGACTGCCTTGTTTTCCTCTTGTATTATTTTGTGCCTCTTTTTTATTATTTCAAACAAATTTAATTTCATACTTTTTTCGACAAAAAAAAACTCATAAACTCTTGAGTTTATTTTCAGAATTTTCCTATGCTTATCACTACCTTAATATAGAAACGCCTTAACTCATTATTTTTTTAATAGAGAATTTAGCATTTCTTACGTTACATGTTCCTCTATCGAAATATATAAAAAAACTTAATTTAGAATAAATAATGAGTTAGGGTCCTTGTATTTTAAGGTAACGAACCTTATGTTGTTTGGTCATCAAGGCAACCACAAAAAGATGCCTCCTTATAACTTTCTAACATCTGCTTACTTTTTAACTCTTTTGTTCTCCAAAGGCTTTTGTTAAAAAAAATGCAAACGGTCTTTACTAAAGTTTTGCTTTTGGTCTAATTTTTCATCCAGCTAAGGCAAAATTAGGTGGAATTTTCACCCAGTAATGTCACTTGTACTTTTAGAACAGAAATATTTTATGCACTCTTTGACCAAAGTTCTAAAAGTTGCAAAAGCAACACAATTGCAATTTGTTGCACCAACTTTTCCATAAAAGTCGTAACAAAAACAAATCAACAACAATCATCATAAAGAATTGTAAAAGGAACAAAATTGTGCATAAAGAAAACATCAACAAAAGTTTAACAAACAAATAAAACATGCCCGCCGCCCAACTGCTGAATGAATAGACCGGTAAAGTTGTTGCAAGGAAGAAAGTTTAAAATTTGCATGCAGCTGATTCACACACACATACAAGCACGCAAGCAGCTCCGTTGTGTCCATTTAGTTATTCGGCGTTTTGTAGGAAACTTTGTGATGCTAAACAGAGATAAAACTAAGACAAACAATTATGGAAGAATAATAAAGCTGCGCCTATTTTTTTTTTGTTAAAACTTTTATTATTATATGTAGCTGACACACAAAAGTTTAGTTAATGTTTAAAAATTATGGAAACGTTTTTTCTTTTAATCTTAAGAAAAAGGTGCTCATAGCTTTTGGTTTAATTTTTTTGTGGGTCATAAAAATGAGTTTTATATACACAGTTTAAGATTAAACTTTTGAGGATGCTCGCATAAGTTATTGCAGGCAATTAAAACTTAAGCGAGTTCACAATTTCAATATCGTTACCAAAAATTTTAAATTTCCTAAAAAAACGTATCAAAAGTTTTAATTTAAATAAGTTTAAACAGATTCAAAATTAAATTAAAAAATTTATTGTGACCTTATGCCCTAAAGGCAAAGTTGTGAAAAATTTTCAGCATCATTGATTATTTCGCGTGAAAATTTTGACATGTACTAAATTTAGTCCAACTCGCGTTTTTTTATAAATTTCTCACTTTTGTTGCTTGAAAGTATGCAGCATTGTTAAAATTCCGTGCGAAAAAGCACTGCTCTTGTTGTTTCGCAGCTCAACTCAACTCAACTCAAACTCAAATGATGCCAGACTAATATTGCATGGAAAGACATGATTTTACGTGTTTTTCACAACAAGAACAGAATACTACTTTTGCGAATTTATTTCGCAAATATTTCATACCAAATACTTTTTTTACATGTAGTTTCACAGAATTTCGCACGAAATTGTGAACAGAATACCAGGCTTTATTCAGTAAGAAGATTTAGGACGTTTTTGTTTGAAAATACTTTTGAGTTCTTGTGTTTGAATTCTCTAAATTATTTTCTTCAAAAATGCTTGTCGTCTTTGATAATGAAAAATAAAAATATTATTGTCATGTTTTTAAAACATAAAAATTCAATTAATAAGGCCATTACATTATCTCGAAATTTAGTACTTATTAGATTTCCAGCTAAATCTTGCTGCTTTTTACTAGATTTCCATACAAAACAAAATCTATTTTTTCAGTAGATTTGTAGAAAATCAAATCAAAATCTAAAATTTTTATTTATTTGTTACCACGCTGTACAATATATTTATAAAAAATGATGAGTGATTTAGCTACGCGCTGCTTAAAAAGGTGTGTGACTTTACTACATTGCAGTTGTTTGGTTGTAGTTGTGGAAATTGTCCAGTTAATGGGTCTTGTTTCGGATAAAAAAATCTTGATAAATGTAAAAAAATACTGGTGTAAACGGTAAAGATTTTTATAAAGATTTTAATTAAAATTTGCTTGATTTTGAGCAAGTGTAAACGCCCTATAAAGTATTATATAAAATTTTTAAAAATATAAGGAAATAATGTTTGAAACAAAATCATGAAGCAAATACACGAACCTGCTAGCATAGACAATAAATAATAATTGTTTCAAAAAATCACAACTGCGCCCTTTATTCGTCCATAGACAAGATGATGCAATCGTCGAACAGAATTAGGGCATATATTTCTGTTAAGGTAGATTTATTGAAGTTATGACTATTTGGCTCTCGAGGAATGATTTGTCGGGGTGAATGTCTGTCTCCACATTGCTTTAAATAACAAATATTATAATCTTAATGAATTTGAGGATTTTATGGTAATTTTAATTAGTTTTATGTGCAATTATAAGCAAAATATATACATACAAACACATAAAGGATCTTCCAATAGGGACTTTTGTTCTTTGACAGTTAATAGCGGTTAATATTCAGTTAATATTCAGTTAATATTCAGTCTGTTTTTCCAAACAACATGCAAAATAATAAAATTATCTGATGTAGACGTAGTGCGAACTGAACATTTTGGAAGCCTGTCACATTTATCTTCATCATATTTTATTCAATGTTTCAATGATATTTGATATGCCTACATTGTTTTCTTTAAATTTAATGTTAGGAAGCATTTAATGAAAGACCCTAACTATTTACATTTATTGTTATAATTTACATTATATTAAAATTATTAAAAGCATTAAATACTAATGGTTTTCAAATGTGAAAATTATGCAAATTTTTTCATGTGTGTGCGCTTGTAAAAGTGGGGAGCATTTCTAAACTAAAATTTATAACAAATTAGTTACATATTAAAAATTATCGCAACAATTTTATTGGTATGAAAAATAACCCAAAATGTAAATATTGCAATAATGGGCAAATTCAAGGTTAGGAAGCAAATTGGCTCAAAAGCACACTTATTTTTTGACAAAAAAAACTTTTATTGATTCCAATGTAAAGTAAAATATGGGAAATAATAATGGAATATGATGTTGGGAAAATGTCCACCTTAAGAACGTCGGCAGATGACTACTCGTTTCACAGCAATGTTAACCATATAAATTCAACCAACTAAACCCCTTCCAAAAAATATACTCCCAGCTCTACATAACTTTTATATGAAAAATGTGAGTCCGAAACCTCACATATATACTACTAATTTGCTGAAAGCTTTCGCTAAGGCAGTGTATTGTATGAAAAGAGTGATATTGTGATGGCAAACTCTGCAAGTTAATAATTGTCTGAGAGATCCGATGGCAGCGAAGCTGCTTTAGCAATTGTAGGTTATCTAAATGTGCTCAGTGAGAACGATGGGTCACAGCCAGTTTCGATGGCCACCAAATCTTTCAACCTAGATACAAACTATCGACATTTCTTTATTTCTTTAATTTCCGGACCAGCGAATTTATTATAAAAATGATGCTTTTCGATCTCATGGCAATGGACAACATCTCAATTCCGGCAATTTTCTCATTCATTCATAAATGAGCTACACACTTGCAGAGGAATTTTCGACAAAAATTAGGTGCAATTTCCAATTAAAAAAATACTGGAAATTAGTGAATGTAACTTTACTACAAATATTTGTTGGGGAACAAAAATTCAGATCTAAAAGATGATATTAAATTTCTCTCTATTGCACAAAAATTTTACTTTATCCAAAATTAACAGTGATAAAAAAATCTTGGAGGCTTAGTTTGCAGAATTTTCTTTTTTTCTGTACTTTTAACACCCCTCATAACTCATAAAAGAAATTATTTTTTAAATATATTTCTCATAACTAAATATTTTCCTTAACTAAAAGCTAGTTTTAATCTCCCTCCAAAGAAAAACACAAACTATATAAATTCTACTTCTACTTGTTAAGTATAAATTTAACACATCATCAATCAAATACAAATTTTTAATTGTGTCCTGTGAAATCGATAATATTTTAATAAAAAAGTGTGCATAAAATGCAAAATTAATTATGCAGGTATACCTGCAATGTTTAATAATAACAGCTTGTATTTAAATATGTATAATGAAAATGCATAATTATAAAGTTTGTTTGTATGTAAAAGTTTGTGTAATGAGAAAATATTAAAAGAATGGTGTAAAAAGTAATAAAAAATTAAGGGGATGAAAGGCAGAGTATGAAAATAAACAAAACATTCCTTAAACGTTTCAAGCGAAGATAAAAAGTTCTAGAAGCAAATAATTTTCCGAGCTCTAATATACATATACATATACATCAGAGAGAGTCAAAAAGTTACATATTGATACTCAAACCAGTATGAATATTAAAGCATATACACACTAACAAGTCTGATTACCCATGAGTATCAACACAAGTGAGTGCGAATATCGACAGGTGCTTGTTCGATCAAACAGAATATGCTATAAGTATTCGTACGAATACGTGTGTGTATAAGTATATATTGGCGACTATGAAGATTTTTAATAAGAACCTATTTATGAGAATATTTTTAATATACATGTTTATGTACATTAACTTTATTTGATTAAAGTTTTAAGGTTCTGCTATACCTGCATATGTTTTGTTTACTCCATACCTTTCCCAACATGAACCAATTCTTTTAAGTTTAGCTCAATGTCAGTCAATTTAATAAATCCTCTTGTCCTGTTACTTAAAAGCAATTTTCTTCATTAATTTCATTTATGACAGATTTTTTTCCTCCCTGTAATTTTATCTTTGTTAAACTTAATCCCTTAATACCGCCTTTTGCATGTATTTTATTTAATTTCTTTTGTCGTCCTGAATGTTTTTCTTCCTCTTTGTTCTTTATTTTTTTTTTTTTTATTAAAGAAAACCAATTAAAATCACATCTGACCAAGAAAAAATAAAACGAACAATAATAAAAAATAAACTCATTATACACAGGTATGTATGTATGTATGTGTGGACATTGTGAATGTGCTTGTAAGTAAACATGAAAGTATTTTGTATGACCATAAGAAATTATATTAAAATTATTAAGAAAGCAATATTTATATATTTCATGCAGAGTAACGAACAGAAAAGTTATTTCCATGCACTGCTATTTATGTTCATTCCTCAACCAGGTTTTAAAGGCAGGTATATTTAACATGCAAAGACATGTTTACCCAAGCCAACAACCAACCAACTAACAGTGTAAGGTGACCAGCAGTGGAATTAAACTGAAGCTTCAATAAAAAGAACTTACAAATGTAAGTAAACTATTTTTTCAATCTTTCTTTGAAAAAGAAATAAACCAATGAGAGTTCTAACTAAACTTTTTTTTTACTATCAATATTTTATTGTTCATCTAGCTTTTCTTACTTCCAACTCTGTCTAGCCAGTTTATATAAAATAATTATAACAGCATTTCGTTTGGAACAATTCCAAAAAAATAAACACCCTCGTAAGCTCATATATAACCGTTATCAGTTCAGAAATGCAAGATAATTTATTAAATTTTGTCAGCTTGTCTTTATATTTGCGTATGTCCTTTTGCTCTGGCAGAAACAAGGACAAATAATTTCTGCAAGATTAAATGCAAAATGATAGTATTGGCAGCTTAAATTTTTAAATATGAATTCAATGTAATACAACTTTATTTTTTATTGAATTGAACTGCAATGAATTTTAGTCAGTAACAATTTAATCTGGACCAAATTCAGTATTATAAATTCTTATTAAAAAAATTAAATATTTTATTAATTTACTTGCTTTAAAAAATAGACGGTGCGCCTCGCTACAGCCCTTAACGTGCCATAAAAGCCAAAAATCTTAATAGTTTTTTTACCAAAATCGATTATTTGTTATTATAAATAATCGATTTTCGTAAAAAAACAAGTTCCAAAATATCGAGGCTTATTTTTGATTTAATTGTGAGCGACAAACATTTAATTTTTCAGGAAAAGATTTTTTTTTAAATATTCAAATATGTTTTTGATTATAAATTGTCGCTTACGATAAAATTTTACATTCTATATCTTAAAAGTTATAAAATTTTTTAGCAATTTGATAATTCTAAACTTTTTGTAGGCCCATAAAGTTTTAGTTTCAAAAAAAGAAGTATATTTTAGACAACATGTCGCTTACCATAAAATCGAAAAAAGCTCAACATATGCCGGTTAAGCTTTTCTCGAGGCTATGGCTCGATTTACGTTTTGTCAGCAAACGAAAAGCTACGCTTGCGTTCCTTTTTTCACTATTTCTTAGAACATTATTCTCATTATTAAAATAAATTGTCATGAAGAGCTTAAAAATTTTCACTGCATTAGTTTATAAGATATTTTTTGAAGAAAATATTTTTGTCGATTTAAGAAGAGCCACGCCCACTTGTCCAATACCAACTATTTTTTAACATCAGCAAAATCAAAGGAATTTCAAATTTGTGTTTGTAGCACATACCAAGAAATTAAAAAAATAAATATTTAATTTGTTATATTTTAAAGGGCTTATATATAAAAATTATTTCGGCTTTATTAAAGGCTCAACACGAATCTTTTTTTGATATGAAAATCTGTTTTATAAACCCTTTATAAAGCCTTAAAAAATTTTTAAAAATAAAAGTGTAAACTATTAAAAGAAAGTTACACACTTTTTCCTGCAATGCAGACTCCTTTTTATAACACCACTCTCGTTGTTGGCGTGACTGCTTACAAAAGATATCAAAATTTCAACAGGTTGGTCTTCCAAAATATCTTAAAGTAAATATTGCTTCTATGAAGCAAGTAACATGTCAACTTTAGGTATTAAGACAGTAATAGCCTAATGTACCTTCGGGACCATCAATAATACGCTTTAAGCAAATCATCAAAAACGATATTTTTGTCTGCTATATGGGAGGTATCATGCCAACTTAAGGTATTAAGACAGTCATAGCCTAATGTACCTTCGGGACCATCAATAATACGCTTTAAGCAAATCATTAAAATCGGTACTTTGGTATATTTTTTTGAAGACAAACAACAATTTGCACTACATAACAAGCACCACGCCTACTTATTGAATTATGTAATTGTTTCCAACGACAAGTGAGAAGCTTGCGATGTAGAACAAAAGGCACGAAATGAAAATTCGAGGGGACTTATGACATTTCTCTCGTACTCTCGGCATTAAAGGTGTATATACTTAAATGCCAAAAAGCCATTAATAAAAAAAAAATTAATGTAAATGTATGTGACTTTTCGTTAGGGGTTCAAAAGAAAATTGTCAATACAAGGCACACTAAGGCGGCATAGTGTGTATAGCGACTTACAAAATGTTAACGTTCTATATATTATTTTTACAGATATCTCCTCAAAGTGAAGAAATTATTTACTTTGTGGGAGGTGCCACAAGCCCCCACAACACCAAACACCGCCCCCCGCTTTACAAATTTTCACGTTTTATTTTTTGGAAGATAACGCACAATTTTTAAAATTAATTAAATTACTACGAATAAATAAAAATAAATTGTACAAATGGGTTCAGACGTTCTCCGATTTTAGGCAAATTAAACAAATTAGGCGTAAAGGTGGGCGTGGTCAATTTTTCTTTCTATAAAAACCTAAGTTTTGCTATGACTATTAAAATAACAAAAATCTATCAAGTATTAAAATATGCTCTAAAACTCGGAAATATGTTAAAAATATGCGTAAAAGATTGAAATATGCAAAAACATGCTTTAAAGGGAAAAGGGTGTAGAAATATGGAAAATTCGATCGATACCAAAATTCAGAAAAAGTACTGAAGTGGATAAATATCTTATATCCACTATATTATATATTATATGCAATTGCATATTTGCGGTTTTCTTGGTTATGACAGTTACAAAGAAACGACATTTGATTTTTATTTATATCGATGTGATTTCTTAAAGAAAGATAAACTAGACAACAATCATTTTAGATATTTTTTTAAAATTTATTCAAGCAAAGATCATATTTTGTTTTGTAATATTTTTTATTCTTAATTCGGTTGTAAAAAGTTTTATATTTTTGTGCAGTGAAATTTTGCCAAGCCCTGCTCTAAATTAAAAGTTTAGAGAAATACTGTAGGGTTAATGACTAATGGCATTTCACCTCATGCATTATGTATGTATGTATTTCTGTACGGATATGTGCATATATACATATATGTACATGTACCTATGTAAGCACATAAATTTCTTTACTTCTCTGGAAGTAAAATTGCAGGTATTTAAATATTTTATACTGCAGTGAGCCTTCCTGCTGGTAGCCTGTAAACAGTGACGGGCAAAACTGATAATAGAAATTCCCCCTTATTGCGACGTCGTCGTCGACGTCACATCAAGACGACAGTACAAATTGGTACTTGTCTGCTCTTTATCGACAACAAATTTGCTGAATAGTTTTTTAAGCAAAATATTTTTAAAAACCAAAACTGTTTTAAATACATATAGCCACTGTAATGCACAAATGTACATACATACATTTTATTCCAACTGCGTATTTATTACTTATTTTATCAACTATCGCCGAAGCAATCAATATAATCAAGGTCCACACACATCAACTTTTGTTAATAAACTTTAAATTCAGCTGGTGTTTCCTTCTAAAACTTTTTTTTTGCCCTTATGGCTCGATATGAGTTTTTAACTTTCACATAACAAGCGAACAATGTCTCAGGAAAATGTTTGTGAAAATTGATAAATTTTTTTAATGGTATCTATTCCTATTTTCTGTACGATTATAAATTTTTTGGTGATTGTTATATGCATAACTATTCATAAAATATTTTTATAACTCTTTTAGGATTTCATTGAAGACATTTTTAGAGTTTCTTAGTAACAAAAGTACATTTGATTTATCTAAATTTTTTCTTAACAATTTTGTCAGTCACTTTGTAATCCCATGGGAAAAATAAGCCAATAAATATGGTATGTATATATATGTTCTTCCAAAAACTCCAGCCATTATCTATCTAATAATAATATAATATGTAGGAATTTGCTTTATGCAAGTAAAAAAAAATAAAATAAAGTCCTTATAAAGTCTTTTTCTGCTTGAGTGTGATTTAAAATAAAATAAATTATGGTATTTTTAAACAATTTGCAATGGTGTGAATAATTTATGGCTCAAGTGTTTCCCTCATTTCCATTCAAGCACAGTTGTGTCCCCTCTTGCCTGTGCATGCACTGGCAAACGAAATAAACATGAATATGAATTTATTTTCCTTTTACAAATTTAAAAAAGCATTTTAATGTGCAAAACTTTTAATTTATGCGCTTAATTTTTTTTTCTTTATATTTTTAATTTTGTATAATTCCATTAATTTTAAAAACACATTTGAATACTCCAGGCGGCGCGGCGCGGTGCCTCTTTTAATTTTTTGCTCTAAATGACCTTGATTTTTTTTGGCTCAACTTTTTTTTATTATTGCTTTCGGGTGTTTCCCTGCGGCGTTAAGCATAAAAAAATGGATTGCAAGTTTACAAAAAAATAATATTAAATTTAGTATTATAATATTTTCTTAAAGCATCGTTTCAAACGACATTTTGTTTATATTTGAGGGCATATTTTATTCATTAGAATTTTGATATACTCTTTTGAGATGTTTTCTTTAGTTAAAGCTTTCCTTTGTTTAATTTCGTGTGGCGTTTCTCATAAAACTTTTAAATTAAAAGAACACAATTGAGGTTTATGAAAAATGAAACTGAAGGATTTTTTTTTCTTAAACTTCTTTTTTACATTATTATAGTATTAAGTATAAAAGGCGCTTAGGGACAAAACAACTTCAGTGTTATAGAGACAAGAAAAGACTTTAAAAATCTTTAGTAAGTGCTCCATTAATTCATAAGTACGAACGCTTTAAGTGTGAAAAGTAATATTACGCGCCTTGTTGATTTTAATATTTGTTCGAGCTTTGAAACATTTTCCTCCTTGGCATGAAAGTCACATAAGAATACTTTTGGAATATCAAAGTTTCTAAGATCATCTAACATTAATTTAATTTTTTTGCTAAGCGAAACATTTCAACATTTGATATACTTATAACAACATATTTTTTACTTGAAAAAGATTTAAACCAAGACTCCTTAACTTGTGTATCTTAAAATTTTAACATTATTTAATCAGTTGTCATTAAAAAACACTTCCTTAACTGATGATATAATGATTTTTTAATTTAATATCTTGAAAAAATTCTTCATAAACAGGCCAATATGGTCCTTCTTATTGCTTTAATTTCATTTATATTGAATGAACTGGCATTGATTTTTCTAATTGCTTTTAATTTATTCATTAAAGCAAAAACATCAATTAATATTAAATTAATATTAATTATTTTAAACAATCAATTAATTTTACTTTTAGATTTTCATTCGAAAAAATTTCATGAAACGCAACAGGACTTTGCACAAAGGATACATTCAACAACAACTACATCCACTAATTCAAGGTAAGAAATTATTTAAAGTTTCCAATATATACATAAATTTTTTGTTACTACAAGGATTAAAATTTGGTTTAGTTCCAAACTTCTTGAGAATTAACATTATTGCAGTGCTCACCGCTTAAGCTTACGAATTTGCAATATTTATTGCAACTTAATTGAATTAAAAAATTTGTCCATAAATTAAATATTTTTGCAAAATTACTTCAAAATTAAATTTTTATATAAAATCTTTTACATGTCTTGCAAATTTGCAACGGCTGTAAATTTCCAATGGTTGAAAATTTACAATGTTTTAAAATTTTTCAAGTTAAAAATGGTTAAAGTTTGCATATTTTCAATGATTAAATATTGTTAAGTCGTTCAATTTTGGGATGATTGAAAATTTGCAATGGTGATTGAAAATTTTTAAAGACTGCATATTTTCAGTGAATAAAGATTGTTAGAGGTTGCAAATTTTCGTTGATTTCAAATTTTTAAAGCTTGCAAATTTACAAAAAACAATTATGTGAGAAATTTTTAGATATTTTAATTGAACTGTAGTGAATTTTAATCAGAAATAATTTATAGTTAGGCTCAAGTTCAGTAATTTCAATTCTTATTGCATGAAATAATTTTAATAATTAATGTGAGTTTCTAAAGAGAAGAAAAGTTAAACTTAGACTTTAAGCTGGGGGAAATACCGATACTTTTCTGTGCAGCCACGCACTTCATCAGCACCCTAGTCTATCTACTTGGGTAGAGATTCTTATTAACATCAGCTATTTAACTTAAATGTACAATGAACGGAATATGAGAAACGATTGTTGTGTATACAATTGATTTACCTTTGGTAAACACATTTATAAGTATCACTATTAATTTTCTGTTTCTCCATTTTTTCATTTTTCTATTTAGGTTAGCACGAAATTATATTACTCTACTTCAGTATGTTTAACTATTCTTACTTATCTTTTTACGATCATCACATTAATTATTTTTACTTATTCGATGTACCATCGGTACATGCATGTAAGTATTATTGTAGTGGTCTATGTTACTTGTTGTTGCATTCTACAGTTTTTACTTGGATTTCCAGCATTCTGAAACTGTGATGGCCAAGTGAACAGTGATTGCCAAGTGAACATATTTTTGTCACGTGCCCATGATGTATTAAGTGAGAAATTTTTAGATATTTTAATTGAACTGTAGTGAATTTTAATCAGAAATAATTTATAGTTAGGCTCAAGTTCAGTAATTTCAATTCTTATTGAATGAAATATTTTTAATAATTAATGTGAGTTTCTAAAGAGAAGAAAAGTTAAACTTAGACTTTAAGCTGGGGGAAATATTTCATTCAATAAGAATTGAAATTACTGAACTTGAGCCTAACTATAAATTATTTCTGATTAAAAAACAATTATTTAACATAAATAAAACATTTTTTTAAAATTCTTACAAAGCTTAATCAGCAGATACAAACTCTACATGTCTTGCAAATTTGCAATAATTTTAAATTTACAATACTTGCTAGTTTACAATGCTTGCAAATTTTTGATAATTAAAAATTGTTTAAGATTGCAAATTTTCGATTATGGAAAATAGTTTAAGCGTGAAAATCTTCGACGACTGAACATTTTTAAAGGTTGCAAATTTACAATGGCAGTAAATTTGCAAGACTTGTGAATTTTACAATCAGAATCTTATAAAAATATTTCAGTAATATCTAGTTACAATTTTTGTATATGCTATACCCCTGGCAAATTTATAGTTGTATGCTATGCGTACTCAGCAGAATTTTTTTTACCTTCCAAAAGCATAAATATATGTATGCGGACTAGAGCGTAAAACCATGAGCATGCTCATGTGTTTTCAGTTTATTAAAATTCATATAGACAAAAGAGAAAAATACTGAGAGTAGATTTTTCATGAAAAATGCTCGAGTAGTCAGTGCAGTGCTCTAATGCAGACTATGCAGAGTTCCTTGAAAGCTTTGTTAAATCAATGTCGAAACAAAAACATATAAGCCAAATTCACAATCCTTTGCAAGTGGCCTTGCATCGTTGCATGTGCAAAATGGTATAGTATATTGATGCTCACCACTAAGAATTGTATAGTGGTTAGTTGAATATACTAACTATACTAGTGATCACTAAGGAAAATAATATTTTTACACATTCCCTTACACTATTGGATAATGGAAAGCACTAATGTTAGGCGATGATTAAAATTATAATTTTACAAAGTGTAACGAACATAATAAGATGGCAGTATGAATGTTTTTAAGCTTCAATATTTCATGAAGTCACTACATACTAATTGCACTGAAATAAGCACTTAAAATGAAATGCTGAGAAAGTGGGAAATCGCGAACTATATCATACCATACATGCATGTTTGTATAACAATAGCAGTTTGGAATTCCCTTACAAATCTGCTTATGCCGAAGCAAAAGTTTTTGCTGCCTAGTTAGTTAGAAAAAAATTTTTATGTTCTTGTTATTGTTGCTCATTAGATCATTATCAGAAAATTGTTGTAGGAGTCGTATGTTAAACATAAGTAATCGTCTTACAAAAGAAAGTAAATTAAAAAAAAATAATTAGTTAAGGCGTTTCTATATTAGGGTAACGATATGTATGCATTTGTGTTTGCAGCTTGCTGCTTTAAAAACTGTATCTGCTTGAGTTCCTAACTCTGAGTCTTAACATTTTTGTAGTTCTCCCATTTGCACTGTGCAAGAGTGGAATTATTTATAAAAAAATTTTAATATTGTTATCAATAAATATTATTTAGAAAGTCGTACACGTGATGTATACATGTAAATATTTATTAATTAAAAGTATTTTATTGTTCATAATGAAAAAGATTTTTTTTTTAAATAAATTTTAATAATTTGCAAACCTTTGCTCATGTAATAGTCTGTCTATTCATATAAATAAATAAATAAATGGTACGAGTAAACACACCCGTTGCAGACACAGTGGCTCATGTATGTACATGAATTTCCTACTTTCCTTCTCATTGAATTTATAAATCTGCATAAAATTTTAATTAAAACATTTTGTATGTGTTTTAATAATTTTGTTGAAAGTGTCTTTTGACACTAAAGCAAAATATGCGAGTTGAGTTTTATGTGTAGAGCAGTCAAAACTTAAAAAATGACATGTGTCAAACATGCATGAGTGAGTGAGTAAATGTGTGTGTTGTGTATGTACGTGTGATTGTGCGCGTGTATCTGTACATGTTTAAAAATACTTTTGCATAAACTGTTCATTTATTCAAATGATATTTTATACTGAATTTATAATTTAATTGAATTTAATATAATTGTTGGCTGCTTGCAACAAACATCCGAAGGGGTTTTTCCTACTTTAAGCCAAAATACTCGTAAAATGAAATATATACACACATATCCATACATACATATTTAAAGAAGAAATAAACACATACATATGTACATACATACATACATTTAGAAATATATTGCCTTTAGCTTTTCTGTCTGTTCTCAAATTAAAACGTCTTTGAAGATATTTAATCAAACGAGAAACATCATTAGATTTTCTCTTTACATATGTACGAGTACATGAAAGGACCTGTTACATGGCTGTGTTGCAAGGAGGCTTGGAATATAAGGCATTGCTGGTGTATGTGTGCGTGTGCGTGTGTGTGTGTGTTTGTTTGTTGTGTGCTTTGCAAAGTGGTTTTTATATTTTCTTAAGAAATGTCTAATTCAATTTATATCTGGTACATGTTGCATCTTTTCGAGATTTTGCAACGAAATAAATTTTGCCATTTTCTTATTGAAATTTAAAGTGTTCGTAAAATTAATTTAAGAATTTAGCTAAACGAGTGATTTTATGTAATATAATGAAAATTCAAAAAAATGTCTCAAGATTCTTTTTAACTAAAATTAAAGCAAAAAAGGACTATCTAACCAACTTGCTTTTTATTAAAATTAAAGCTGTTAAATAGCAGGAAAAAAAGGACTATCCAACTACCTTGAACACCGATTCGAAGGACCATAAAAACATAAAATGCCTGTTAGTCTATTTCTGCCCACTGCTAGGGAATTCTGTAGCTCTATTGCCTCCTAAAATTATGAGATATTCACCCTTATCGGGAATAAAAGGCCCGAAATATTTCCCATGAACAAAAGAATGGTGAACAAAATTAGAAAATAGTATGCTGACACAACAACAACAACAACGCAAACATTGTCCATCACAATTTAGGAAAAGGGAACACATTTCACGTGAACCTTTATTCACTATAAGAGTGATTGTTTTAATTTCAGTCAAAAATCTCGTTCTGTGCGGCTTTTTAAATGTCTTCAATTCAAATCTGGCTCGAAGGACTAAATATAAATAAAAAGTTGGCTTTCTGATTTGGCAAATATAAAGGTTTTCTTTTTCATAACTGATGATATTTTTGTTTTACTTGTTATCTTTTATGCAGCCAATTTTAATCTGGCTCGTAGGACCTTAAAAAAGATACAAATTGTATATGCTTTTCTAACGACTAAGAAGATATTTGTTGGCTTTAGTTTCTCCTTAAAATAATGAAATATTAACATTATTGCAATTAGAAAGTTGAGTCGATGTGTCATTTTAAATGGAAGTTGTTAGAATCTAATTCGAAGGACCATGAGAAACATATTTTTGTAGGGTTTATAGGTTTTAGGTAGATTTCTGTTTTTGGAAATGTAAATGGTTTCTGCTTTTCCATACCTGTTTCATAAATAATGACGTTTGACTATGGCCGCTTGTGAGTAATTAAATATAGTGCGAAGGACCTTAAAAGCTTTAAGAGCTTGTTCTTCATTTTTAATGACTTTAAAGATATTCTGTTATGGCTTTCTGTTCTGGCAAATGTAAATATATATTTCCTTTTTATTCCTGTCTCATAAATAATGAGATAGATAAATGCTTGACTGTGGCATTTTGAGGTCAATTTAAGTTTGGTACGAAGTACCTTAAATACCTTAAGAGCTTGTTATTTATTTCTAACAAGTATAAAGGCATTCATTCTATGGCCTTATTGTCTCTTATAAATAATTGATTTTGGCTTTGCTTTGGCTAGAAAATGTAGTCCGTGCTAACTTTAATTCTGGTGGCTCGAATTTGGTTCGAAGGACCATATAGTTCTTCAAAATTGTTAGTTTATCTGCTGTGTCATTATTATGCATTTTTGGAAGCAGTTTCTGTGATATTTGCATACCTGTGCGAAACTAAAAAATTTATTAGCTTCCTGACTGTTTTTATGAAACGTAATATAATTTTTATTCGACATAATATATTATATTGAAAATCAATTCAATCAAGGCCTGTATATCCTTCACATTGTTCATCAATGAAATATATTCTATTGTATGCAAAGCTTTACCGCAACTTTTGTGAACTTCTGATTTCAGCGTTGTCTTTGGCACATTTTTTCCCCGATATGTTTAGTCCTTAAAATTCCCCAAAATTCCTTAAAACCGTTTGTAAACCATATTAAATAAAATCAATATGGTATTACGGAAATGGCCGAGAACAGAATTAATGCAAATTTTTTTTATAAAAAACCATTTGGTAAACAAAAAGAATTATCCATAATCGTAGCTAAGGAACTAAATACACTTGCGTAAACATAAACTGTAGCAACAACAATAACGAAACAGGTTCTGCTTATTAAAAAATACAAACACACACACACATGATAGTGCATACAAAAAAAAGTAAATAAATTCAGTGAAGTGCGACTTTGACACGCGCACGAAGGGTTCCGTACGGACAAGAGATATATAATTCAATACGAACTTTAGCCAATATAAACTATAGTTTTGGCATTTTTTCGTTTTTGGGTTTTTTTCGGTTTTAAGCGTTTTATTTTTAGTTTTGGGGTTCCTTGAATTTATTGGCGCTTTCTGAGTTTTGGCACTTTTTTTCTCGTTTTGAAGATTTTTTTGGTGTTTGAAGTTTTTTTAATTTTGGCGTTTTTTTTTATTTTAGCGATTATTTTATTTTGGCGATTTTTTTAATTTTGGCGTTTTTTTCATATAGGTGATTTTTTTTGGTTTTGTTCAATTTTTCGGTTTTTGGCGTTTTTCTTTCATTTTGGCAATTTTTTTAGTTTTGGCACGTTTTTCCTCGTTTTTTTAATTATGGCAATTTTTTTCTTTTTGGCGATTTTTTTAATTTTGGGGATTTTTTTTTTCGTTATGGCGTTTTTTTCACACAAACAATTATTTTGGTTTTGGCGCATTTTTGGCGCTTTGGCGATTTTTTTCGGTTTTTTTCATTTACATATAAAACAAAAACAACGAACTTGCCATATTAAACCATATTAAAGTATTAAAATGGAAACGTTGCAATATTAAGACACATTTTAAAACGCTATTGTGAACTCTCTAAATGTTTTTGTTAGTTTCGGTCATTTATTTCTTTTATGGTTGCTTTTGTTTTCTTTCATTTTCAATATATTTAGCCTCTTAATGTTTTTTTCATGTTTCATTAAAAGTTTGACAGTTGACTGCAAACAATCAAACGTACATACATACATATGCACGTACAAATGTTTATGTGTATGTATGTTCTTTTATTGTTGTATTCGCTTCCATTATGATGATATCTTTGCAAAATAAATTGCTTTGATCTGTAAACTGCCTCAAACTGTATCTAAAATTGTTTTTGGCAATAAAACGCATATCCATCCAATACAAACATATACCCAGAGGGGTTTTCTCTGATTTGCGGCTTTTAAAGTGATATGATTGTTTATAAACTATTTGGTCAGTTTTATGAAATTTAAATTTGCTGTTTTATCGATTATGGCAACTCAAATGTGATGTGACTAAAAGCTAAATTGAATTAATTAACAAAAATAATAAAGCGAAGCAAAGCACTTCAATTGCACGAATGCTGTGAAATATTTTAGTTATAAAATTGAACATAAATTTGGCTTTTCCAAGGAAATGTTTGTGCACTTTAAACAACATGAGAAGTGTTAGAAGTGAGTAATAAATATTTTATTTTGTGGTTAATGTGATTTAGTTTCATAAATTTAACTAAATTGGGTGAAAATATTTGCAAAACAAATTTTGGTCTACAAAAAAAAAAACATTTGTTTGATTTCTTTTCAGCAACTCTGTTAGTTTTTGTGGTTTTTTTTTTGGTTTTGAAAATTTATAAGCTGAGTTACAGTTGTCCCTCGATAAATTAAAATTCAAGGGAACAGAGCATTAGTATACATAAATAACTGAGAGTCGAAAGAGGTGTTAGTAAACAACTAGAATAAATTAGAAAGAAATTTATATTAAGGCTGATTCTTTTCTAAGAAAAAAAAAGGAATTCAGTAAAGTGCAACTTTGACTTACTTGCACACGAAGGGTTCCGTAAGGACGCTACATATATTAAACGTACCATAAGCACCTTTTAGTTTTGGTGCTTGTTTCTTTTTGGCAATGTTTTCTAATTTTTTTTTAAACTTTTTTTTTCATTGAAACGATTTTTAGGTTTTATGCAATTTATTTCGATTTTTTCGTTTTGACGTTTTTTTTCCGTTTTGGTGATTTTTCAGGTTTTTGGCGATGTAGCTGATATTGAAGCTTCGTTTTATTGATGTTTTTTTTTTATTTTGGCGCTTGTTTCTCTTTGACGATTTTTTCGTTTTTGATAGTTTCCAGGTTTTTGACGATTTTTTTGTATTGACGCTTTTTAATATACGTTTTTTTTTCATTGAAGCGACTTTTTGGTTTTAAGCAAATAATTTTTTTTAACAATTTGCTCGTTTTGGCGTTTATTTCTTAGTTTTGGAGATTTTTCCAGTTTTTTGTAGTTTCGTTAGTCTTGAAGCTTTTTCCTTGACTATTTTTTATCATTTTCGTACTTGTTACTTTTTTACGATTTATTTGATTTTTTTACCGATTTGTGGAGAGATTTGCGAATTTTAGCAATTGTTCAGTATTAACGGTTTTTAAATAGATACGGTGTTTTTTATTGAAGCGATTTCTTTGTGTTTTCGTTTTTGGGATTTTCCAGGCTTTTGACAGTTTTGTTAATATTGACGCTTTTTTAAATACGGTTTTGAATCGATTTTTTGATTTTAAACAATTTATTTATCTTTTAGCGATTCTTTCGTTTTGGCGATTTTTTCAGGTCTTTACGGTTTTGATAGTATTGACGCCTTTTTTTTATTAACGTTTCTTTTGGACGATTTTTTTGTGTTTTGGCAATTTTCCAGATTTTTGGCGATTTGTTTAGTACTGACGCTTTTTTAAATACGGCTTTTTCCATTGAAACGATTTTTTAGTTTTAAGCAAATTATATTTTTACCGATTTTTTTGTTTTGGCGATTTTTTCAGTTTTTTTGGCGATTTTGTTGGCAGTGACGCTTTTTTAATTGAATTTTTTTTTATTTTGGCGCTTGTATGCTTTGGACGATTTTATTTTGGCTATTGCCGAGTTTTTCGGTTTTTGGCGATTTTTCAAGGTTTATTTTTTTTTGCAAATTTTATTAGTATTGACGCTTTTTTATTGACGTTTCATAGTGTTTCTTATTTTGGCGCTTGTTTACTTTTGAAGATATTTTCGTTTTGGCACTTTTCCAGGTTTTTGCCGATTTTTTTAGCATTGACGCTTTACTTTAAATACGGTTTTTTTAATTGAAGCAATTTTTTTTTTGGTTTTAAGCAATTTATTTTTTAGCGATTTTTTTCCTTTGCGTTATTTTCGTTCTGGCGATTTTTCACGTTTTTGGCGATTTTGTTAGTATTGAAGGTTTTTTTATTGACGATTTACTCATTTCGGCGCTTGTTTTTTCGTTGATTTTTTAAAATTTTTTTGTTTCTATACCGTTTACACCAAAATTTTTTGACAATAATGAAGATTTTTTTATCCAAAACAAAACCCATTAACCGAAAAATTTCCAAGACTGCAACCAAACAACTAAAATGTAGCTAATTCACACACCTTTTTTTAGCAGACCGTAGCTAATTCTTCATCATCTATCATCTTTTGTATAAATATGTTCTACAGGGTAGTAAAAATAAAATTAAAATATTAAACTTTTAGTTGATTGCCTACAAATCGACTTACAAACTAAATTTTTTTTTTGTATTGGAAATCTAGTAAAAAGCAGCTAGACTTAGCTCAAAATCTCGTAAGTACTAGATTTCTAGGTAACATAATTGCTCTATTACGCCAAAAAAAGTACCAAAAAGAGCTAAATTTTTTACCCTTTTCATTATCGAATTTCCGAAAAGAATCAAAAACCTGTTATATGGCTTCTTAAGGAGAAAATTAAATTAAATTTGTATCTGATTTCTAGCTTTGCTAATTTATAACGTAAATGAAATCTAGAGGCGTAGAAAGTAAATTTTGCAGTGGTCATAAATCCCCAACAATTGCATTTGCCCCCTTCCCCCTCCGATGAATTATTTAAAATATCCTGCACTTAGCTATTTTAACTTTACTTATGAAAATCACCGGTAGCCATGTCCCTCTACCCTCCAGGGCCACCAATAATGGAAGCCCATATGTAATGTTTGAGATTCTTCTTCAAATTCAATTTTATCCTAAAAAAAACATTTGCTTTAACTTTATTTCCCAGAGTTTCTTTCAAGAGTCTAACACATTTTTATGAGAATTTTCTTGCAATTTGCTGGAAGCATATTTATGTTTCTTTTTCTTGGACATTTTCCTTCTACACATATATATAAATATTTTGGCCAGCTTTAATGTCCAAACACGAATTTCCACTTACTTAAATTTCTTTCAAGTATTTCCTGTTTTATTTTTGTTGTTATGAACGTATTTTTGCTCCAATAATTTCTATTAAGTTTATTTTTTATTTCATTTAGTTGCTATTCTTGTCGTCTGTTTAAAAATTAATGTCTTTAAGGCTGTAAAGGAAGGGAAAATGCATTGTTAAAATTATCCTGTTATATGTAACATTTTGAATTTGGGCTTGAATTTGTTTGTCATGTAATAAAAACTATAGAGAAAAACTATTTCGATGTAAAGGTTTGGCTTATCGAGCTTATCTAGGCCTATTTTAAGAAATCATAGTGTGACAATGTTTCGTTCGTTGTTTATATTATTTTACAAATAAAATGATTAATTATTAAAATAAGGTTTTGTTTAAATTTAAATTTTTCCAAGCTCAAGCTATATCTTGATAATATATCAGTTGTAAACATTAATGAAGTGTGCACAAATAAGCAGCAATAAGTCATTATTTGAATCAATAAAATGTTTACTTGAATTGATTAAATGTTTCATTGAATCAATTATATGTTTAATTGGATCAAATAAATGTTTAATTGAATAAATCAAATGATTAATTGAATCAATTAAATGACTAATTAAATCAATTAAATGATTAATTTAATCAATGAAATGTTTAATTGAATCAATTAAATTTATAACAAAATCAATGAATATTTTAACTGAAATAATTAAAAATTTAAACGAATGAAATATATTTTTAATTCAATCGATAAAATTTAAATAGTTTAATCAAATCTATTGAAACTTAAAATGAATCAATTACGAGTTAAAAACAAATTTAGAAAATAAATTTTCTTCGATTTAATTAAATTTTTAATTAAATCAATGAAATTTTTAAATGAATCAATTACAAAATCAAATTTAACAATTAATACCTAAAATAAGTCAATTAAATTTAATTTTAATTTTTAAATTTGTAATTATTTTAATTAAATTTTCATTGAATTAAAAAAATTTTTAACTGAATCAATAAATATATTTTTGAAAAAATAAATAAATTTTTTAGCTGCCATGTAATGTAACAAAATATTGTAAAATATAATTTCATTTCCCTTTCCTTTCTTATGTAGTGCATAAAATAGTCGTTGTTGCTGCACATACATATATGTACGTGTTTGACTTTATTTTTAACTACTTATTGCTACTTGACACATAATATATTAGAGTTTGCCAATTCTTTTTCTTTTTCGGCAAAAAGTATTATATTTTGTGCCAGTTTCTCTAGTATTATTTGTTTAAGTACTTTTTAAATATTTTCCTTTGCCTGCAGAAGCATATTTAAAGCTTGGCTGCGTATTTGCAAAATGTCTTTTTTTCTTATTTTAATATCAGACTCTTACGAAAAGAATATAAAATATAAAATAATGCTTTTATTATAAATGTAATCTATTGTGAAAGGTGCCAACAAATTGTCTCTGCTTAATATGCAATTATTTTTTCTATGAACATAAATTTATCAAGCGGTGATAATTTATTTGAACTGCGAAAATTGTATATAAGAATTTTAAATTTTAACGGCTGTGAATTGGAATGATTTGTTTTGCTTGAAAAAAAAAATTAATGCAAGAAAAAAACGTTTCAGAGGCCTCAGCAGTTTCTTTCTTTCATTGCATCTGGAATTGGATAGAACCAGTAAAGTAGCTCATTTTTGAAACAAAAATGTTGTTACGTTTTTACCATTTAAAAGCGCTTTTCCGTGGACCCCAGTGCACTAATTAGGGTTAAGAATGACACTATTTTATTTACTAATAAATACACTTAAATATACTAATCGAGAGGTTAAATGCACGCACATAAGTAAAATTACTTAAATATACCCTAAGTGGGTACCACTGCGCCTACTCCGCTGTTGTATAGACACGTTTCTAAAACTGGCTGCACTGGTATTGAATCAAATCCCCCTCTCTCTGCTGGTAAACAGACACAGACACAAGATTCACCCTGATGACGCTCATTGTTTGAACAACAATAATGACTCACTGGCTTTACTTTTACACACTTGTGTACGACTGACTATCAACTGAGACTTATGCCCTAATTCAGTGAGAAGATTTAAGACGTTTTTGTTTGAAAATACTTTTGAGTTCTTGTGTTTGAATTATCAAAATTATTTTCGTGAGAAATTTTTAGATTCTTTAATTGAACTGTAGTGAATTTTAATCAGAAATAATTCATAGTCAGGCTCAAGTTCAGTAATTTCAATTCTTATTGAATGAAATATTTTTTATTAATTAATGTGTACATCGAATAAGTAAAAATAATTAATGTGATGATCGTAAAAGGATAAGCAAGAATAGTTAAACATACTTAGGTAGAGTAATATAATTTCGTGCTAACCTAAATAGCAAAATGAAAAAATTCAAAAAAAAGAAAATTAATAGTGATACTTATAAATGTGTTTACCACAGGTAAATCAATTGTATACATAACAATCGTTTCTCATATTCCGTTTCATTGTAAATTTAAGTTAAATAGCTGATGTTAATAAGAATCTCTACCCAAGTAGATAGACTAGGGTGCTGATGAAGTGCGTGGCTGCACAGAAAAGTATCGGTATTTCCCCCAGCTTAAAGTCTAAGTTTAATTTTTCTTCTCTTCTTTAGAAACTCACATTAATTAATAAAAAAAATTTCATTCAATAAGAATTGAACTTACTGAACTTGAGCCTGACTATGAATTTTTTCTGATTAAAATTATTTTCTTCAGAAATGGTTGTTGCCTTTGATAATGAAAAATAAAAATATTATTACCATGTTTTTAAAACATAAACATTAAATTAAGTTATTATACAATAGTTTGAAAAATATATAAAAAAATATGTGTTGGATATAATGTTTGGAACGAAATCATAAAGCAAATACACGAGCATTCTAGCATAGACAATAAATAATTATCGCTATAAAGAATCACAGCTGCTGCTTTTTTTCGTCCATAGACAAGACGGCACGGCACAATCGTCGAACAGAATTAGGGCATTACTATATCTTCACAACAATGAACGAACTCTTTACAAGATAACTCTTTGCAATTAACCACTGAACTTCAGACTGACTTTTTGATAGACTGCTCTGCCAGCAGATGCGTTGTCCCTTTTATACTTCACATAAGGCTTCCAGAATGTGACAGCAATATCTAGACAATCTCAGCAGCAGTTGCAATGCTTTTATTCAATCGCTCAAATAGTCAGATATACATACATAAAAGAAGCAGTTTATGGTTGTTGTTTTCTTGTGTATATTTGATTTGTCTGCATTACAATGTGCGTATCTGGGTAGTGTATTTAGTTCTTTAACAAAACGAATTCAGAGGCAAATTACGGCACTCGATACGACTAGTAATTTAAAAATATTTAAATATAAACTCTACTAAAATATTTTTAAATAGCGAGTCGTATCGAATGCCGTAATTTGCCCCCTGTTCGAATATTTTTTTTGTAATAATAGGATCAAACCCATTTAAATTACATCAGTTTGATTATTGTTTTGTGGCAAAAAGGAGCTACAGAATGGGCTCAATCCAAGTCTAGCTATAAAACAGCAACCATATTGTTTCTACTACATTGGCCATAGACTTGGCTCGAACTCTTTCAATAGCTCATTTTTGCCACAAACCTACTTATCATCAAACCCATTTAAAATACATAGGTTTTAGACTTGTATCGAACTGTTTCAGTAGCTCGTTTTTGACACAAACCAATGATCAAGCCCATGTAATTTAAATAGTTTTATGTCAATAACGAGCTACTGAAAGAGTTCGATACAAGTCTAAGGGGTTTGATTATCGGTTTGTGACAAACCTGAAGAAGTTCGACCCAAGTCTAGTTGGCCGTTCGTGGGCTATTGTACAGTACATCATGTTAGCGAATATCAGTTTAGACTTGTATCGAACTCTTTCAGTAGGTTAATTAAGACACAAACCTTTAAACAAAACCATGTAATTTAAAAGAGTTTGATCATATGTTTGTTTCAGAAACGAACTAATATATTAGTTCGACATAAATAGAGTTGTGTCCAACAGTTCTTTTTGAACTAGTTCGTTCGTGTTCGAACAAAAAAAATTTTCAAACCCATCTAATTTACATGAAGTTTTTTTGTTAGGACTTGTGTCTCTAACAGAACGAACTAATTCAAAAAGAGCTGTTGGACACAAAATTAAATGGATTTGAAACAATTAGACTTGGGTCGAACTCATTCAGTCGGTCGTTTTTTGACACAAACCAATGCTCAAACCCATTTTTTTGTTTTGTACGCTCTCAAACTAGTTCAAAAAAAGCAGTTGGATACAAGACTAAACTTTAGACATGTCTACATCAGTTTGATCATAAGTTGAGCGACTGAAAAAGTTAAAATGAGTTGGACTATGACAGCCAGCAAAGATCGAAAATCGAAAGAATTTTGCACACACGATCAAACTTAAGTTTTTATTAAATTCTACTTATTACAAATGCTATAAAAATTTAGATAATTTAATAACAAAAAAAAAGTTTTATTTAATTGGTTATGACCTTGAGCCTGATTAAGACAAACAAAAATATATAAGTTAAAAAAATATTCGTATTTATTATATATACGTATTTACTTTCAATCATTCGAAGTTTGCTTTAAAACTCAAAACTTTCCCATAAGTTTCCTTTTTTTAAATACAATTTTAACATATTTTTAATAAATAAATATGACAGCATCTTTTATGTCAATTATTGTTGCTTCTAAAAGACTTTCTAAATAATTACTTTGTCTTTGTAAAAAAAACATTTATGAAATACCACAAATAATAAAAAAACATTACAAATTTTTCTCAAATATCTGAATCAATTTACAGAATTTTTAAAGCTTTTGCTTTTTACAAAATAAAAAATGTCTTTCTCTTTTTTTTTGTTCCTAAACTATTTTCCAGTAAAAGTTTTTATATTTTTATTTTTTATTTTCCTTCAGCAATACTAACTACAACTTCTCCTCCGTACATTATACAAGAAGTTGTAATAAATTTAACTTTTAAACTCTCTGGAGTTGTTAACAGAGTGGTGGGGGGGGGGGGGGGGTGTGGGCGGCCACAGATGTCCTATTGATTTGCATGCAATTTGTAATCAAAGTCAAATATGCAGAATATTTTCATTTTTATTTGCTTGCATTCTTGAGAAAAAGAAGAAAATAAAACTTTCTCACAAATTTTTGTTATCAAACAATAAAGCATAAGAAACAATTAGGAACATAATTCAAATAATAAACTGTAGTTTATTGTTTTTAATTTATTTTTTATTCTGTTTTTTTTGTTGCTTTTAACTTTGCACAATTTTTAATTATTATTTTTTGCCAATGCAATTCTTGTATATAATTGTTTTACTTAATATTTTTTTATTGTCTGCATTTTCTTTTGACAATTAAGCCAGTAAAAATTTTTTAAATAATATTTTATTTATTATATTAAGTTACAAAATATAAAGAATTGGAGTATACTTAGGACAAACTCGTTTAGTTCAGTTTAAGACACATACCTTTGATCAAACTTATTTAAATTACATGAATGACTTCGATCTAAGTCTAGTGTTCAAGAAGCTTTTTGTTTTGAACTAGTTTGTTCGTGTTCAAATCAAACACGTTGTTTCAAAACACCACTTAATTTAAATTGACGATTTTAATCGAACTAGTGTCCAACAGCACTAGAGCGGCGCCCAACTCCTTCATTCGTTTATAGTAGACAAACCTATGTGTTCAATAGGCTTGCATTGAGCTTATTCAGTAGCTCGTTTTTGACACAAACTTATTATCAAACCTATTTAAATTACATGGGTTTGATCATTAGTTTGTGTCAAAAACAAAGTACTGAATGGCTTCGATCTAACTCTAGTGTTCAACAGCTCTCTTGGAACTAGTTCGTTCGTTTTCGAATTAATCAATAGTTGTTTAAAACAAGAGTTGTATCTCTTGAACTCTTTCAGTAGATCGTTTTTGACACAAAGTCTATTTCAAACCCATTAAATTAACATCGACGATTTGAACCGGACTTGTATTTTAGTTCTAAAAGAGCTGTTCGACACAACTCCACTTTTACCCAAGTCGAAATTGTAGATGATTTTTCCGAAAGAAAGAGCTACTTCAAAAATTTCATCCAAGTCTAGAGCCCATATGAACATTGGTATGTGTTTAAAAGGAGCTATTGGACCAGTTCGAAATAAGTCAGGTTCTCTTGCCACTGACTTAAGTATAACTCGTTTAAATATAAAGTTGCTCCGAACTGGTTCATTAGTTAATTTTGGACACAAACCCTAGATAAAATCCAATTAAATTACATGGATTTAAAAGCTGCATCAAACTCGTTCAGTCGGCCGTTTATGACATTAATCTTGAATCAAACCCATTTAAATAAAATTGGTTTGAAAACAATTCTAATGGTTGAAAACAATTCTAATGGATTTAACTATTGAATGAGTTCGACCCAAGCCTAGTTCGCTTGTTGATCAAACCCTTGAAATTCAAATATGTCTGATAGTGAACAAGTTCGACTCAAGTCTATTTGAAGCACCTTTTTTATATATTGTGTATGAGACAGTCAAGTTTTCTTTAATAAAAATTATAAAAAAAATCATAATTTTTCTATAAGAAAATTTTTGCTGTGTATGACACAGTCTACTTCCCTATAGGAATAGTTTGCTACGTATGCTGACAGCTGTAAGGGTGGTCTTCTAGTCCTGTATATGTGTAGCTGTGATGTCTATAAACCCACTTTCTTGATATAAAGATTTTTACTTTATTTTTTAAGAAATTATGCTCAATAGCCTGCTGTGTGTGATCTATTGTAAGTAATGAAAAACTTACAAGGCTTTTTATTGAAATCACAGAACTTTTACAATATAAATAATATCAAAAATTTGGCAAATTGCTTGATTTTACCTTATGGCACTCAATCAAGTGTTAAATGTTACATAAATGTGAATATCTTTCATAGACAAAAAAAAACATCCCCAGAGAATAATGTGTGCTATCTAAATATATATTTTATTGCGCAAAAAAAATCTTTTAATACACATGACATGCTTCCCCAATTTGATTTAGTATTTTGTTGTAAAAGAAAAACATATTTATCAACTCACTCACTCAATTATTTATTTATATATTTGTAACAATATTTGTATTAGTAACAAACAATCTGTCAATCAATACATAATAATACAATAAAAATTCGAGTACACACTCGTTGTTACGCAAATTTCAAGTAGAATATTTTTATGCTTGCCTTGCAAATAAATACAAGACATAAATATTTCTTTTTGCAAAGAAGTTGGTTGAGATAAAAGTTTTACAAATATTTTTTGCGGAAGTTGGCCAAGTATGGGAATTCGATTTAAAAAATAAAAATAAAAGTACGAACTTGAATTATTGAAGTACCGGTCAGCTAGTTTATATTTCCAATCAACTAAGTAGTTAAAAATTATTAAAAAAAAAATATGATATATTTTTTTTGGAAGGTCTATTAGAGTGAGATTTGACAGACCTGAACTCATTCGCTATCCTTCCTTTCCTTTTGCTGACTATGTCATTTGCCCTTCCTACCACTCACAAACTAACTCTTGTCAATATTATTGATTTTCAATTTAGTATATTATTTTTTTTTTCTATTAACATTTAACTAGAAAAAGCTTTCTTATGCTTTTGATAGGTGGGGTCATTGCCCACAAGGCCATTTGGTCATTCGTAGCACGTTTCTTTTTAACGTTACGACCATAAACAAAACAATCGAATATGGTTATTCTTCTTCCTGTACTTTAATATTTAAGTTCTTTGCTTTTTATTATTATTTTTAGTTGTATTTTATTTATTTATTTATTTACTGTATAAAAATAGAAATTGAATTTATTGCATTTGTGAAACTATTCGTATTGTATGGAATTTATTGCATTGTCATATTTGTCTATAATTTCTTTTGTTACAACAAAGGATGAGATCGAACGAATGAATGCAACCACAAATTTATTTCGTACTCTGAATTGAAGCATTGAAGTGGTAAAATTTCATTTAATAAGTCTTAAAATTTACTAGGGTTGTGATTTAAGAGCAAAAGCAGGAGAAAAGGGAAAATTCGAAAAGGAAATATGGTTTAAAAATTATTTAATACAAATATATATATATATACAAGCTTTTATTTTATTAACCCTAGAACTTCATCCTTCGTCAAAATGACTACGTACGTTTTTATTTTCGTTTAAAAACATATATTTTGTGTTTGTTTTGGTTTCTTTTTTGGAATTAGACTGTGCAATCTTAAGTTTAAGTTAAACAATTTAAATAAATTCAGTGAAGTGCGACTTTGACCCGCGCACGAAAAGTTTCGTACGGACACGAGATATGCAATTCAATAGGAACTTTAGCCTATATAAAATATAGTTTTGGAATTTTTTTCCTTTTTTGATTTTTTTTTCGGTTTTAAGCGTTTTTTTCGTTTATTTGCGATATTTTGTTTTGGCACTTTTTTTCTCGCTTTTTGGTGATTTATTGTCTGTTTCTGACGTTTTTTTAATTTTGACGATTTTTTTTATTTGGCGATTTTTTTTTAATTTTAGCGATTTTTTTTTGTTTTGGCGATTTTTTTCGGTTTTTTGCGTTTTTTCTTAATTTCGGCAATTTTTGTTCGTTTTGGCGATTGTTTTTAATTTTGGCGATTTTTTTCATTTAGGCGATTTTTTTAGCTATGTTGATTTTTTCGTTTTTTGACCTTTTTCATTTTGTCGACTTTTTTTCATTTAAGCGCTTTTTTAGTTTTGACAATTTTTTTTCTCATTTTGGCGATTTTTTTCGGTTTTTGGCGTTTTATTTCAATTTGGCGTTTTTTTAATTTTGGCGATTTTTTTCATTAAACAATTATTTTTGTTTTGGCGCCTTTTTCGCGTTTTGGCGATTTATTTCGGTGTTTGGCGTTTTTTTATCTTAGCGATTTTTTCATTTGGGCGATTTTTTCGAATATGGCGATTTATTTTATTGTTAGACATTTTTTTGTAATTTTGGCAATTTTTTTAGTTTTTGCAATTTTTTTTTTAATTTTAGCGTTTTTTTTTTGGTTTGGCGATTTTATAATTTTCGGATTTTTTAGTTTTGCCGTTTTTGAAAAGTTTCCAAGACATAGCAAATTGTAAAAATTACATACTCAAAATTGCATTAACTGATGGACCATCCTTTAATTAAAATTTTTTTAAATTTTAATGTTTATTTTTGTAGTCTATATAAAAATACACTAATTTTAAAATTTTCAAGTGGCAATATACATATATAAATACAATTGTATGTATATAACAGTGAATGTTAACATTTATCGTTGCTCGTTTTCGAACACCCTTTAATTTTTAAATTTAATTTTTGTTGTTGTAGCGTTCTACATACTCTGTCCAAATTTCAGGTCCGTAGTTCTTGCGGTTCCTGAGAAAATTACGTGTGACGGACAGACGGACAGCATAGCGAAAACAATAGACCGCATAGCTAGACAATACACCTTTAGTGTACGGAACCCTAAAAAGAAATATATGAATTGCGTTATGAAATAATTAAAAACTAACTAAATATCAATAATAATTTTATTTATTTATTTATGCTCACGACGTTCTTTATTGGCTCTTGAATTAGGTTGTAGTCAAAATCCTGAAGGATGACTTTAGTGTAAAAAAAATAAGCATGATGTTCTAGGGTTAAACTAAAGTTCTAGTTTAACTTGTACATCAATTTTCATTTTAAAATCCTTGTTTTTAATTTTAGCAAAAGTTAAAAAAATTTCTTGTCATCAATTTAATGCATTTTTATAAATTTGTTAAGAAACAATGTTGCTAAATTAAAAAAAAAAAGAAAATAATAATAACAAAGAAAATAACAAATTGAATTTCTCTTTCAAAAATTTTGTTAGAATAAAATATATAAAATAACCCCAAAGAAAGAAGTCCAAAGGTGTCAAATCAAATGATCTTGGCGGCCAATTGACATCGCCACCTCGTGAGATAACACGACTATTGAATTTGTTGTGCAAAACAGTCATTGTTTCGTTAGCTGTGTAGCAACCACATATCGTCCACATCCATAACATCCAATTCGGACCATAAAAAGTTCTTTATCATCTCACCATAGCGAACATTATTTTCACAGTAACTGCCTGACCGGCCTTATTTTGGTAAAAATACGGTCCGATGATGCCGCCAGCCTATAAATCTTGTCAAACCGTCACTCTTTGTGAGTGCACTCTTAGATTATCATTCGCCCAAATGCGGCAATTCTACTTATTAGCGAATCCACTGAGGTGAAAATGTGTCTCATCACTGAAGATGATTTTCTTCGAAAATTTATCATCCACTGTTGCCATTTCTTGCCGCCATTCTGATCATTGACGACGTTTGGAATGGTCAAGAGGCTTTAGTTCTTGAGTCAATGGCACCTTGTAAGTGTGCAAATGCAAGTCTTTATGCATAATGTTCATGAACGACGAGCGTGAGATGTGCAATTGCTGGGCACGACGACGAGTTGAGGTTTAAGGCTCTTCAGCCACACTATCGCGAACAGCCGCAATATTTTCTGTAGTATGAGCTGTACGAGCATGCACTGGTATTTACACATCTCCTACAGACCCGGTTTGCTCACATTTTTAAACGATTTTTCCGATTGTAGGCATTGTGCCCATTTTCATAATAAGATTGAATAACTTAAAGGCGTTGATCGATTGTGTATCTTTCCATGGTTAAAATTGAGTTAGTCTGAAATTGGAAGATGCCAAATTAAATGCAGAAAAAAATACTTGACGTTTAGGTGTGGTTTACATTCAACATCGGCCGTTTTAATTTGACCACCCTTTATTATACTAAACCAATTATAAATAAATTCATTGAAGTGCGACTTTGACCCGCGCACGAAGGTTTCCGTGTGAACTAGATATATGTAATTCAATACGAACTTTAGCCTATATAAAATATAGTTTTGGCATTTTTGGAAATTTTTCGGTTTAGTTTTGGGGAGTTTTTGCGTTAATTGGCGCTTTTTTAAATTTGGAAATTTTTTCTCGTTTTGGCGATTTTTTTTTTGGTTTTTGACGTTTTTTTTTAATTTTGGGGATTTCTTTTATTTTGGCGATTTTTTTTTAGTTTTGACACTTTTTTCTCGTTACGATAATTTTTTCGTTTTTTGGCGATTTTTCATTTTGGCGACTTTTTTTTATTTAGGCGCTTTTTTTAGTTTTGACACTTTTTTTCTCATTTTGGCGATTTTTTTCGGTTTTTGGCGTTTTTTAAATTTGGCGATTTTTTTCATTTTGGCGATTTTTTTTCATTTTGGAGATTTTTTTTCATATAAGCAATTATATTGGTTTTTGGCGCATTTTAGCGATTTTTTTCGATTTTTGGCGTTTTTTTCAGTTGGGTGGTTTTTGTCATTTTGGCGATTTTTTCGAACTTGGTATGTAGTATGTGCATACACATGCAACGTGTTGTATGTGTATGTGCATGACGTTTGTATACGTGCCTATGCGTATGAAGAAGCAAAGTTTTCCGTCACGAAGTATTTTCTTCTACCTGTCATAACTCAAACAAATATCTTGCCAACAGTGTTGTTTATCGTTTGTTTTAGAAGATTTAGCTGTAGTTTAAGCATTTGAAAAAGCCCTCATGTCGCAAAAGTTTTTGTAAGTGTTCCTTTGCAGGGGTCTAGTACGTACCTTACTATTAAAACAAACACGTTGGCCGTTATTGATGATTCTTATGTGAATCGATTTGTCTTAATCCCTGAAGATATCACGGTAGTAAAAATTCAATATGGCGGCCAACAGACGCCATTTTATGAATACAAAAAAAAAATTAGAAGTCGGCGAACTACATCATTTTTAGGTTTCTCTTGTGATATTTTTATTTCAAATGACCATTTACAATCTTTAAAGGTTTAAAGTTGTTCGTAGTCGGGTTTAAGGCTGGTTCCATTATTTTTCATAAAAAGTCATACCGTATTTTTATTTTCATTAAGTTTGTCAAAATCACTGAAAACGAAATGTGGCAACACTGATGATACATATATCTAAGATGATATACTGCTTCCTTTCTTCTGCCGCAATTATATCACAGGAGAAGCCTAATACATTTGCAAAGTTTCGTTGAAATTTGAAGCTAAGAAATTCATGAGTATGATGTTAAATTCAAGTGGGCAGTTTAGCCCCTCCTACTTCTCCAATATCCGGGCCATCGTAAAGCATATTTATATATGTTTTTTAAGAATTGACTTAACAAGTTAAGAGTTTTCCAGTAATAGTATTTTCGTATTTGATACTTTGTAAATTTGCAAAAAAAATTATGTCGGTAAATTCTAGAGCCGCCCTCGTATTAGTATACATATGCATACATACTCGTATCTACACAAAATGACTTAATTCAATTATTTCACATTTTGTGAAGTATCAATTCATTTTGGAGAAAAATTTAGCATTAAAGTAAAAATAACTAAATCAATTTTCAAGAAAATAAAATGAAAAACTCAGTACAGTAGGCCCTCCTACTTCGCAACCATATGGGAGCTAGCAACGTTGCAAGGTCCAAGTTTTTTTTAAATATCAGAGTAAAAAATTTGTGGATTACAGAAGACAATTTATTATTTATTTTATTTTAAGAAATTATAATTTTTCCATGTAAAAATATTCATGTGTATTTTGACCTTCAAAGCCACAAGAGGAAATGTGAAAGTGAGAGATTTTACATTTTCTAGGTGTTCTCAAGTTTGAACAAAAAAAAACCTATTATTTTTCCAAACCGAATGTTTTTTTTGTATAAAATCTGTGGCTATAAGGAAAAAGTGCTTAAGTAATATTTTACTGTTTTGCAGGGGAGAGCTTTTAAGCTTTTAATTCGATTTTCAGAAATTTATTTCTTTTACAGTGAAGTTATTTAATTTTCTGTTAACCTTTATTTTTTTAAGCAAACGTCGTTCTACACACTATAATAAACACAATTAAGTTGAAATATACCAAAGTATAATTTAAATTAAATTATTATTCCACATGAGATTAGAAGTTTAAAAAAGATAAGACGCAATTGATTGTACTACAACTTCTACAAAAATCAACCAAATTAATTTTGATTTTTACCAGCGGTACTTTCAAATATGACTTAAGTAATTTTTCCTCTTTCACACAGTAATAATGCTTTCAAGACAACGAGCCATAACCGCTAAAAAAGCTTGACGAAAACCGTTTATTTACGATAGCAAATATTAATAAATTTTGGCCAAAAAAATTAAGTTCGAAAATTATGTCGCATAAGCTTTTTTGGCAGTTACGGCATGACAAGTGAAAGAACAAATATTGAAACTTCAGATCTTTAAATTTAATCACTACCAATGACTTCTATGGCTTCATAACTTGCACTTACTTCCGATATATCACTTTAAATCAGCTACGTCCAAGCACAGATACACTGATATTTGCATTTGAGGTAAACAGCTTTGAAAGCTCATACATTTTTTCTTAGTTCTTTGCAAAGTAAAAGCAAGCATTTCTGTCTGTTGTGTTGTTGTTGTTGTGGATGTTGTACTCTCGTCGTTGGGAAAGCTCAAAAAACTCTTTATAAAAGTTTGGACATTGTGCATATAGCTTGGACTTAACTGCTTTAAATTTTTCCTTCTAAAATCCAAAAGCTCTGAATTCTTTATCGAATTATAAAGTATATAATTAAAAAAAAAAACTTTGCCTTATTTAACTCTTGCTCAAGGCTAACGACGGCCTACTGTAGAATATGCCTGCCTGCATGTATTTTTTAAAAATAAAAAATAAATAAATAAATAAATTGAAAAGTAAAACTTAACCAGCTGCAAAACAGGCATGATGACGTTGATGTTGCTGCCACATGGAAGTGTTGAACTATAAAATCATATTGCAGCAAATGGTTTACTTTGTCAAATGTGATTTAAGCACAAAAAAAGGAAAAACACTGATTGTCTGTTGTGGCTGCTGCTGTTCGTACTTTTAAAGAAGATAATGTTGCAACCTTAACTGATTGTTGACACTTGTCTGCTGAGCATTTATTGGTTAAGAAAATATCTACGAGTTCAGTTTGCTTAAAGTAAAGATACTTGTATTTGCCAGTCAGCATCAATTTCCCAAGATCTTATTTTTATATATTTGTAGTTCTAGGGGAAAAAAGTTGTATTTGCTTTGTTATAAATTATACCCGACAGGCTTTAGAATCTGTAATCTAATAAGTACAATGATTTGTAAATAATTAATATAGACACAAACTGGAAGGCATAAAGCACAGTGGGTTAATATATACAATAATTTGAAATGGATTCAAAATTAATACCAGTGCTGCTTACAACAATAATCACAATTTACTTGCACATACATATGTACATGGAAAATAAAGCTTATTGGTTTTTTTGCATTTCTCCTTTTTCCTTAAAAGATTTTAGGCAAAAGCATGTGTTTTAAACATTAAACAACAATTCTACATTAGGTTGTACATTGAACGAATATTATTCAATAATATCTGAGCAGTTCCAATTACAATGGAAGCCATTATTTATTTTGTTATCTTCTCCAACAATGATTTAAAAACATAAATGCAAATTCTTTTTGTTATCTGTGACAGTAAGAGCTTCGTATCATAAATGTAAATTTTTTTATAAAATATCCTTTCTTTTCCAAACATATTTCTTTTTAGTTAAATGTAAAACTAAGAACTTGTGAGACCACTGAAAAACCACAGCATAACCAAGTAGTAAACCAGCAAACATGTTCATGGCAAGGTAATGAGTTAAATTGCCAATCAGTATTAAAATAATATACTTCACACAATTTCTACTTTGGCTTTTTAACAAATCATTTGCGAGTATTAATTAAGAAATCTGTGGCAAGAAGGAAAAAATGTCTAAGTCATATTTTAATATTTTGCAGGGGAGAGCTTTTAAGCGTTCAAGTCGATTTTCAGAAATTTATTTCTTTTACAGTTAAATTGGGAAACTATCAGTAAACTTTTTTTAAACAAATATCGTTCTATATATTATAAGTAATACATTTTGTAAGTTGAAATATACCAAAGTATAACCTAAATTAAGATATTGTTACAAATGAGATTAGAAGTCTAAAAAATTAATTTGCAAGTTGTAATCCTATAACTTCCTGAAAACCACACTTTCGAATATGCAGATTACGGAGGTACCATTAAATCAAAATAATCTTATCTCGAATTAAGCCTTTTTTCCTTTCTGCCACAGAAATGTTAATACTTAGAAGTCACTTTGTGTACAAAATGAATTTAAAAAAAAATACACCACACAGAAAAAATTATTGTTGATTTTTTTTTTAATGAAGTGATTGCTTAGAAAAAATAATACTTTTGATTAAAATTTTAATTGAATGTATGTTTATTTTAATTGACTTTGCTGCTCTAACAAAAAACTGCTATCAACAGAGCTTAACTCAGAATACTCTGAAATGGGTAACAATTTTTACATGTTAATTGTATGTAAATAATTTAGCTTTTGTTTTTATGTATGAAAACCGAGTTTTTTTTTGTAGTATGCCACATTGTTTTGAAAAAATATTTTCAATTAAAATACTCAATTAATCTTTTAATTGGTTTTGATATTTTATATGGGAGAAAAAACTACTCAGCTTAATTTTTTTTTTTGATTCTTAGTAATTTTGACATAAGTTGAATAAAAAATTAAATATGAAAATAAAAAAAACAGAAATTCATTTTGTTGCCTTTTGTTGAGAAATAACAAGACAATTATGATAAAAAATGCAAGCTTATAGACCAAATGTGTATGGTAAAGTTAGTACATTGGCGGTATTAGGGGTTCGATGCAAAACGTCTTGCGTAAGTAGATATGAAAATCATCGAAGCCTTTCTTTAAAATCCAATCATAAAATATTCTGCATTTACACTTACGCAAGACCGGATACGGCCATTGTACTTTTTTCCTCCATTCAAACTTCAGTGCATCAGTTAGGTTTTTGGTACAATACACAAATGTTTCCATTTTTGTAAATTTTTTATATGGAGATATATACATACATACATACATATGTATGCACATAACATTTTTTATATTTTTACAATTTTTTATATTTTTATACTCTTAGATTTTTTATATTTCAATTAATATTTTAACTGAATCTTTAAAAAATGTTAATAAGTTATTTAATTGAACCCTAAAAAGTATTTCAATTAATTTTTTAATTGAATCTTCAAAAATATTTCAATTAAATTTTAATTGAATCTTTAGAAAACCATCAATTAAATTTTTAGTTAATGTAATATTTTTTTAATTGAAAAAACCAAAAAAAAATCAATTAAAATGGATGAGTTAATACTACAATTTCCGTGATTGGTTGAAAACTAATTAATTTTGTAACTGAATCTTTGTTTTTTTAATTGAATCTTGTTTTTACTTTTTTCTGTGCAGCTGTTGTGATGTATTGAGTTATTATTTCCTGTGATTTAAGTCAAACGGTTTACGATAGACCAGCACTCACTCACAATACTAGTTTTCCCGAACACATACAACTTAAAAATAAGCTCAGTAAGTGTTTGATTCTCACAAGAAGGTTTTCGTACGTATACGAAATAGTATATGAAATATTAAACGAACCTTAGCCTATATAGTTGAATACCTTGCCTGATGTATAAATTTTTGTTTTTATTTTGTTTTGACGATTTTATTGCTTTAGCGCGTTTTAATTTTGTATTGCCGATTTTTCCGTTTTTGGCTTTTTTAGGGTTCCGTACACCAAAGGTGAAAAAAAGAACCTTATTGTTTTCGGTACTCTGTCCGTCTGTCCGTCTGTTTTTTGTGTTCTATGATAATATTTTCATCTAGGAAAAATGGTAACAATTCGTTTCTTTTTATACGAATTTAAGCCCGAAACAGTGTTTTCATGTAAATTTAAGCAAATAACTTTTAAATTTTAGACTAAAAATAGTTCATAAATTTCTTTAAAATAAATAAATTTTTTTTAAATTCTGGTGAATATTTTCTAACACTATGGAGGAGTTACAAGGTTTTGTGTGACTAAAATAAGCTTCTACATGGTTTTTTGCTCACTCTCGGCAAATTAAAAATATCGATTTTTTCGAAGCAATGAAAATGTACTTCCGCTAGAATGACTTCCATTTTTTTTTTCACTGCGATATGTATATTGAAGAGATAAACTCTTGAAATTTTCAAAAACGGTAAAACTAAAAAATCTAAAAATTATAAAATTGCCAAAACGAAAAAAATCGCCAAAATGAAAAAAAATATTTCTAACCCTAAAATAAAACTATAAAAAAACGCCTAAATGAATAAAGTAGCCAAAATGATGAAACGAAAAAAACCGAAAATCGCCAAAATTAAATCGCCCAAAAAACGCAAAAACCGAAAAAAAATCTCGTTTTGGCGATGGCAAAACTAAAAAAATGGCCAAAATGGAAAAAAATCCAAAAACCGAAAAAATCACCAAAACAAAAAAAAATCGCCAAAATTAAAAAAATCGCCAAAATTAAAATAAACGTCAAAACGAATAAAAAAATGCCAAAACTATATATTATATAGGCTACTAAAGTTCGTATTGAATTATATATCTCGTGTCCGTACGGAATCCTTCGTGCGCAGGTCAAAGTCGCACTTTACTGAATTTATTTTTTTATTTTAATACTTTCTTTCGTACTCGCGATTTTTTTTGTTTTGGGGCTTTTTTTTTGTTTGCCGATTTTGTCGTTTTTTGTTCATTGTTTCGGTTTTTTTTTTTTGCTTCAGCGTTTTTTTTCATTGTGGCCTTTTTTTCTTTTTTGGCGATTTTTTAGTTTTGGTACTTTCTTTCGTTCTCACGATTTTTTTCGTTTTGGCGCTTTTTTCATCTAGAGATTTCTTCATTGTTTTGGGTTTTTTGGTTTTTTAGATTTAGCGTCTTTTTATACTTTTAACACTGATTTTCCTTTATGGCAACTTTTTTATTATGGTGATATTTTTACGTTTTGGCCCTTTTTTTCGTTTGGCGATTTTTTATCTCTGTATGAATTTTTCTGGGTGTTTTTAGCTTCAGCGATTTTTTTAGTCTTTGCACTTTATTTCTTTGTTCTTTTTTGATTGGCGATTTTTACGTTTTATTAAGATTTTTTCGGTTGTTTAAATATATTGTATGTTTTTTTACACCTACAGACGGTATGGTGCTTAGGGGATGTTCACATATTACGAAATGATCCGGGAGGGAAAAAATTTATACTTAAAATTTTTTTAAAGTGTTACTAATTTTTGGGGTCGGGGTATAAAAACTTCGAAAATAGCATTACGTAATATGTGAATGGCCCCTTATGTTGAAAAGTACGTTGTTTTTGTAATTTCTTACCAAGTGTTTGCTGGGTAGTAAATATATTTAATGTTTTGTTGCCTTACTTTTGTATTCTATTCCGTTGAATACATTATATCGAATAATTTCTTATACACATACATTTGCTTCTATGAAAAGGTTGGGGTGTTATATCTTCTCGTCCAACTACAGTTAACTAAAATCACTCACATGCAGCAACATCAATATTTAATCAAAATAAAAGGACTATTCACACAAGCGCTAATATTAAATACAACTAGTATACATACATATTTACATACAAACATGTGAATATATTTTCATAAACTTTGTTTGTTATAGGAGTATATCTTACTTTATGTTTACTTCTCATTGTATATTTGATACTTCGAGAGCTTATTTACTTCTAATGATGGATGATGAAACTATTGGTTTTGTGCATGAAAGAAATAAACTTATAATGACAAAGTGTTGTGAAGGGCCTTTGAAATGTGCTTCCTATCTTTAAATTTCAATTAAACGAACTGTGTGTAAGATAGCATCGCAAGTTCTTATTAATTTGAAATGATAAGGCAAAAAATCTTAAGAAATTTTTTAAATTTCAATTATAATAATGATACTCTGAAATTGTAACAATTCCACTTCCACCCCCCCCCCCCACCCAAAATAAAATACTTATTATTAATACGACTGCACCCTGTCAAAAATACTTGTGTGGCAACACTCTATTCTTGAACAGCTGTTATTGTTGTTTACATTTATTTTCTTTACATAGATACTGCTTACAACTACAATTCGAGCTGAAAAAAGTCAGCCAATGTAGCTATTAATTAAATAGAAAATAAACAACGTGTTGATTGTTGAGTTCTTGTTTCAACTTTGATATATGTTGAAATGAAAGTTTAAAATAATAACTCCTGATGATCTATATTAACAATAGTGAAATGTGCTTAGAAATCAGCTAAAAAGCTCAAAAATTTATTTAAATGTGATTCTAATAAAAAATATTTTACTGAATAAGTAAAACAATAATTTTGGATTATTAGTGAGTTAACAAAGGTTAAACTTAAAACAAATTTATTATTGGAAATTTTTTAGAAAACAACTGATTTTTTTCCTTTAATAAATAAATTTGAGTTCTCTTACCTTAATCCAATAAAAACTCTGCAACTGACTATTCAGTTTAGATTTGATGTTCATTATAATCATTTATTCACATTTACATTCATTACATGTGAATGTTAATTCATTATGATGTCAGTGATAGTAAAGCACAAATCTGAGAGATGATGTATGGATAAATGAAGCATAAATTGTTTAGTTAGCTTACAATACATAATGATGGATGTTTTTATATTTTTTTTTCGAATAAACATACAAGATAATAACGATTCCAAATAAACCGCAGAAAATGCAGCATCATTATGAAAGAAAATTGTTTGATTTTCTGCTTGTTCTATGTATGAATATAAACGTGTGTATCTAATTTATAACTAAAAAAAAATATTGAATTTCAATATGTACAAGTTTATACGATTTTGTATTGTAGCCCCAAAGCAGAAAAACAACAAAACAAAATGAATCGAACAAATAAAAGAAATATCGCATCAATATTATTTAAAGTCACTAATCAAAAGTTACAACAAAAGAATGAAATGAGTTGTAGCGTTAAGTAATGAAAGGCGGATTACTTTTGCTGTAATTAAGCTGCGTATAGTTTTGGTTAAATAAAATGCAGTTTTAAATGAAAGACTCTGAAACGGAATCAATATGATTTCAAAGTTTTTATGGTGCAAGGATAAATGGAAAAAATTCATTCAACATTATACAAAAAGGAAATCAAACAAATTTAAGTCACAGCTTTGCTAGTTTAAAATTTTAAAGTATGTAATGAATGTGCAATTGTCGGTAACAACTTTTTAAAAATTTTTTTAACATCTTTTATTTACCATCTCATTGTCTAACATTTTTGTCATTCGTTACCTCACCTTAGAAATTGTCTGTAGATTGTGGAAACATCAAAGTCTACTAAAAAATATGTATTTTAGGTGTTTTTGGTTTTACCATATCATTGGCAAATATTTTTGTTATTCGTTACCTCACTTAAGGACGCCATGATTTCACCTCTATTTGATTGATAAGAACTCCTTTAAATCTTAGCCAAAAAATAAACAAATAAAAAAGTTTTTCTAAGAGCATTTCTACTTACCTTTCCCTTGCCTTTCTTTTGCTTATACTTTCCGTACCATTTTTTGTCTAGTTTCAATATATTTCTCTAATGGTTTTACAGGTCTGCTGTGTGCAATATAGTTTTCCTTTAAATCCCACAACAATAGCGAAAATACTAAAACTACCGCAAGAAAATTCATGAAAATAGACAAGTCACGAATTACAATTTTCTTTTGTTATATATTTCTTTTTCTTCACAATTAAATTTTGAACAAATTGTAAAGTTTAATTCTTTACTATTTAAAATATTACAATATAGACACACTGGTAATTTATTATTTTTTTCGAAAAACACTTCTTTTTCGCGTGCTTTCATTATTTTTATTTATTTATTGCAATTATTACCCGACTCTAGCCTTGATTAAATTAAAATTAAGTTAAAAGTTAGAAACTATGTTTTGTTCTTTTTAAAATCTAAAACAATATCGAAAAACCTCGAAACAACCGCAAAAATTTCATACAAGTAGAGAAGTCACGAATTACAATTTTTTCTCTGCTCTGGTTAATTTAGTTTCCTTCTTCTTTTAAGTTCAAACCTAAATCGAAAAAATCAGAGACTACCGCCAAAAAATCTATACAAATGG